>CAJNDV010036096.1:98159-117448 GCA_905221635.1 Symbiodinium sp. CCMP2456
GTAGTGGTAGTGGTGGTGGTAGGCATAGGAAGAGTAGGAATAGTAGTAGCCTTCTTTCTTTCGTGCGCCTCTTCCAAACTGAGACCGCCAGCAGCAGCGACGTCGGAGGGTGTTACTCGTGTTCCGGCTTTGGAGACGGCCTCTGGAAACCACACTTTCAATGCTGAGGCTTCTCAGTTCCAAACAATGGCAAGACTTTTAGCAGTCTTAGCAAGCCTCTACCACCTTTTCCGGGGGAAGCTGGAAGGCCTGCTCAACTGGACAAATCATGCTCAGGCGAACATCATGCGACGGTTGAAGCAGAATCGTGAAAAACGTGCGGCGGAGATCCTCCCCAAGGGGTGCAGCACCCGCTCTCAGCGTCGTTCGCGACAATCGGGAAGCATCACCTGTCGAAGCATCCGAGTCGAGAAAAGAACTTTGCTTCACGACGAAGCCTGCTTGATGATAGACTCCGCCCAGAACCAGGCACACTAGTGGCTGGCAAGCCAGCGCAACCAGCAAGCAGACCTTGCGCCGCGCGATATCACACGACACCGCTCCTCTGAGGCGCAAACTGCCCGTGCTTCAGGATCAGCAAAGCCACCGCAGCAGGAAGGCCACGTTTTCCAATCATGTCTTGCCGGGGCATCAAGTCTGCAAAGCTATGCAACTCCTAAACTTGTGTTGAAGACTCCGTTCACCCAAGCTGCATATCACGCTTTGTCCTGTCATTGGGGGCACTGCTTACTTTGGGCAGCTCGGCTGCTGACGTAGAGCCAACGGCCGAATATGACGAAGGGGTTACCGGAAGCTGTCATGAAACATGCTCGAACCATGAAATCCAATTGGCAAGGGTATGCAAACCCAAGAATCGAAGGCTCTGCGTATCTGAGAAAGCGAGCCACAGGCCTGCAAGCCTCTGGGATTCTTCCTCGGGAACCTGAACCGAAGACTCTCCGATCGTGCTTGCTACTTCGTCAAAAGACATGCCTGCGCATAGCGATAGTCGTCCGTAGCCGTTGGCAGAGGCCGGTTCGCTGCAGAACCACCAGGACCTGATAACCGAAATTGGGGCAGTGAGAATCCTGCCAGGACCTGCGGGCTCAGCTCGTGGCCACTCCAGCTCATGGTATTCAAAGGCACATTGGTATTCAAAGGCACATGCGTCACATGATCTCACTAAAAAAATAATGCAGACTCGCTCCGCTGTCAAGAGTTCGACTAATCTCAGAGTGCTACCAATTATGCCTTGGTGCTGCTTTGCTTTCTACACTTCTACACTATGTGGGGCTACAGGCGTTTTTCCACGAGCACAGCTGGTGCGAGAAGACAAAGCATCTGAGAGCCGCATTGCATGTACAAGATCATGGACATAACTTGCTCTGATCGATCACACAGTTTGCAGATGCACATGTGTGTGCGACCCGGATTCGAAGACGCATCTTCTGGCCCTGTTTCATCTTTCCGATTTCCGGACTGCGGGGGCATATAATAACAGTCTGTCCATCGGAACCACTACAGAGGTGAGAAAGAGCCTTGAGGGGCCAAGGCTGCATCAGAAATAAGAGGCTCCAAGTCTCAAAACACATGTGTCCCAAGTCAGGGCTTGATGATACGAATCCTGAGTGGTCTTGGTCAGGAGCTGACGAAACCCTGGCGCACGAAGGGAGAGAAGTTGTGAAGACAGAGGAAGGCACAGCTCCAAGTCATAGTAGAGTGTAGTCCCGGCTTCTACCTGCCCGATCCACGCGAAGCCGGCATCACGGTACGGCACACCCGGGGTCGTGTGCGCGGTCGGCACATGGCCTTCTTGACGTCAGCACTCTCGTCAGCATCATACGCAGTCTTGCCCTCACCTGCAAAAACTTTTCTCAAGTACCTCCTACTGAAGAACACCAATCCAATTTCTGGGAATGCCGCCATCTTTATTTATTATCTCACAGACACACAGAGGTGTCGTCAGCTTACCGAGCCGTTTCGACTGTAACTCGAGCAGGCCAGGTCGGTCTTGTTTTCTGGGGGACTGGGTCGGATGAACTGTCGAACCATGGGTGCGGTAGAGTCCGATCACGCCTATGGGGCCCCGTCGGTTTGTAGTTGAGTTTCTGAGGCGGCGGCCGTAACTCAAACTAGGAGGGCAAACAGCACGACCTGTCGAAGAGCTGCATATGGTTAGCACATACATGGTTGGATGCTCACAGAACACCGCCACCTTTGGCTCCAACCTTCATGAGCTTGATAGCCTGGGCATGCAAGTCTTGTCGCGCTGCTGACAGCCCGGCACCAGCGATAGGACAATGCGTTCAAACTGCTACAACAAAAATACGTACACGTACATGCACACTATTACGTACTCGTACACTTATTCACGATTCCAGTCCAGGGCAACAGGACAAGATTTGAGAATGTACCACAACGAAGAAGAGTCACGTTGATGAACTTGTATCACTTGTAGAAACCGCGTGCATATGCGGGCAGATATTCGCAGGTAGGTAGCGACACAGGCTGCAAAAGCACTTGCTGCACGTACAATGACAGTAGTCTTGTCTGCATACGCACAGTGATTTCTACCTATCCGTCTACTTGTCAACAACCCTACCTACCGCTGCGGCTACGTTTTTTGCTTCTGGAAACCTCGTCAAAGTGTCACCTGCTACTGGAGCGGTGAAGGTCCTTGCGCCAATGCTGCAGGTCAATGCCCATGAACAGGACGAACACAGCTCCATGGAGGAAGCACCGTGGCCCGTGCTTCAAAGACACAGTTTGGGAGCGATGGATCCTCAGCTTGGGAGGAGCAATCGACTTTGCAGTTTAGGCGGCACGGTAGTGGCCACATCTACCGATGCTGAGGGCCAGTCAACGTTTAGTCTGCACTCGACGAAATCCACTTTGTTGGGCTTGCGCCTTGGTGATAGCACGTTTACCTCGAAGCTTGCCAGATGGGCTCGCCTACACTCCAAGGTCAGGACGAGCCCCTGAATGCAGATGAATCTATGACAGGACCGTCGAAGCCCTGAATGTGCGCCGTATACCTGACGTCTGGCATGTCCATTCAAAGGTGGACGAATGTAATGAACAAAACGGTGCAACACGGCAACAGCCCGACCTGAGCAGAAGATTCGCTCCTCCGCGCGGCGGCCCGTTCCTGGGGCCCGTCTCCGATGTACCTCGAAACAGCTGTGAAGGCAACTCAGGTAGCACCCAAGGCATGCTAGGCCACAGGCCAAGCTCGAGTGGCTCATAGATAACACCGTTTGGGGTTGTCACCTGCGCTCCGGCCAGGCACAACTGGACGAGTCGGCTCGGGTTCGGTTTTTCTCGCTTGCCACACCTTCTGACCAACAGAGGTTGCAACCAGATCTGCCGGGATGGAACCTGGAGGAACCTGCGGAAACGCAGTGCTGAACCCTGCACTGACAACGGCACGTTCAGCTTCGAACCTTCTCCTCAGCAACTGCTGTTTGTGGTAGGCTCAGCCTCAACTTTTTTGGAGGCTCTACGATTGCGGGTTCAATGTTAAAGACAAGGCCCAGACGCAGCTAGTGATGCGGCGAGGGCACCGCGACGATCCAAAGTCGCCGGTCGCCTGGAATGCACGACTCTGTCAGTTGGAGACAACAGGCACCTCTTGGATTGGTACTTCGGCAACGAAAGCCAGGTCGTGGAATTCCTGCACTTGCACCGCAGGAAGATACTTGGGGACGAAAGCACGTCGAAGCAGAATCAACGAACCAGTTTGCAGATGAGCTGCCAGCTTTGCCAAGACACCTTGCAAACACCGCAAGAGTACAGTCTGAGACAGCAACTTAGAGTACGTGGAGTAGACCCAAACAGCACTGACGAGCAAGACTGGTGTGGGTGCGAGGAAGAATTCACGGAGGGTTGGTGCGAGAAGATGCTGTCGACATGCTGCTTGGTCTTGCCGCCCAAGCGAAGGGCTGGGCAGGAAGGCTACTACTAGAACGGTGCGACGAGTCCAATCCGGGCCCAGGGGTTGCAGTGCTGGTGCCCCCGGCAAGGCGCTCCACAAGCATCACTTTTTCGGGTGCCGTAGACACATTTACAGCTGCAGGGTCCTGGCCAGGTCCATTGGTGCTCCAGAGACTGGTCGGGCACACGACTCCACGTTACTCTCAATGCCCAAAAGTTCTACAGTAAAGCCCCCGCAGAAAAGCTGAGCAATTCACACACAATGCTCCAGAAACTAAACAGGCCGCATGAGGAATCGCGGGTAGAACAATCCAACTTTGTAATTGTGAAGCTCGGAATGGACACGTTTTCTCATCCAAAGCTCGTGAAGCATTCACCTGTCCGAGCTTGGTTGACGCAGCTTGCCACGAGTCATCACGGCAAAGCAGTGTTGTTCTCTTGAAAAGCCCAGGTAGGTTGACCTGACTCATCTACCTGCAGGCGAAGCACATGCGTGTGGAACCGTTGCAGTGACGGTCGGTGAGTTATGGAAACCACGCTCATCGCTTCACACGATGTTGAGCTTGCACGAAGATTCAGCAACTGCTGATACAGCGCTTCCTCTGTTGGCTCATCCAGAGCCGAGGTTGCCTCATCCAGGATAGCCAAGTTCGGCTGCACGAGGAGCAGTCGACAAAACGCACATCTTTGCCGCTCACCCCTGGAGAGCACAGCTTCCCAGTCAGCACACGCTTCCAGATCCTCTCCATACCGAGAGATGACATCGTCAAGGCAGGAGCACCGGGCTGCTGCAAGAATGTCTTCATCCAGGAAAGTATTCGGAGCAGCAGGAAATGTTAGCACTCGCCGCAAGGTGCCCTCTGGCATATAAGGGTCTTGTGGAAGAAACACGACAGGACTCGCATGCCGAATGCTCCCAACTCCTCCATCCCACAAGCCCGCCAACGCGCGGACGAGAGTAGTCTTGCCAGCACCGGATGGCCCGAAAACAACCAAACGTTCTCCTGGCTTCAATTTAAAGGACAACTGATTATAAAGCAGGGATCCATCCGGTAAAGTGAGCGACACCCCGTCCATTCCGATGGTTTCAGCACTGCTCTTCTGAGGCTGTGGTAGCGGTAGCGGGTGCTCTGCGCAATGCAGCGCTTTTGACAGTGCTTGGCTGAGGCCTTCCAGTCGGCTGCCCTCTGCCATCAAGGCAGACACAGAACGGAATTTTCGGACGACCACGGTCAGAGCACCAAGCGAAACTTGAAAGGCCATAACTGCCTGCGGCACCGTGCCAAAAGGCACCTGATCCTGAAGCCAGAGCGGAGCCACGATTGCGACCGGGAGCAGGTAGGCAGCCCAGCTGAAGCATTCTCGAAAGGTTCCCAAGCTGGTCCTCCAGAATGCCCTGGCCCACTGTTGCTGCCGCAGACTGCTGTACCGACCATGTGCTTCGGTGCCTTGCAGGATGGCTTAGCTTTCTGCTAAACAGATTGGCTTACTCTAGCTACTAGCTGACTCCAGCTCTGCTTCACAGCTTGGGTGCTTTCCGAGGGCTCACCGCGACACAGGCAAAGCGGCTCGGCACGGTCCAAGCAGCGGGCGATGGACTTGCGAAATGCTGCCTCCTCTGACTTGATCGTCCGATCCAGTCGAACCAGTGGGGCCCCGAAGAATTTGACGGTGGCAAGTGCACCCACCCCAGCATAGGCGGCCATCACCAGACAAAGCAAAGGCGAAATGCTGTACACAACTCCCATAAACCCCGAGAGTTTGAGAACATTCTCAAAAACGTCGCGCATCATGAGAACAAGCATATCGGCAAAGTGACCGGCTTCCACAGCGATTCTCATGTCTGGGTCGGGTACATCAGCCTTGCGTCGCAGCCAGTAGACAACTTTTGGGTGAAAGTATTCTCGGAGCAAGCCGTCAGTAAGGGCATTCCGCCAAACAATTGTTAAACCACCCGCTGCAAATTCGGCCAGTGATCGTAAGGGCATTGTTGCAGCCAGCAAAACCATGGCCAGCCCAAGTTTGCTGAAGAAAAGATCGCCGTTTCTTTGCGATAGTGCCGTCATGTAATCCCGCTGCGCAAAGGACTGCGCGACAGCTGCAGCATTTGCAAGGGCAAGTGACAACAACAGCAGAAACATTAAAACAAATGATCTTTGCGAGCGAGCACTGCCAAAGGTCAGGCTTGAAGCAATGCGTAGTGCAGCAGACAATCCACCAGGTTCCGAAGACCTTCTCGGAGAGGACGGCACCTTCCTCCTGGCTTGATGCCATGAGACAAAGAAACACACACAGCACCCTTACAACATCCAAGCTCACAACACCCGAAGACGACTTCTTGGACAGTTGCCTCTTCATGCTTGCCACGAGAACAGGCAAACCCATTGCCAGAAGTGCTGCTGCAGCCACCAGACCCCAAGTAGGACATGACACCAGGGACTGACTCACAGCCTGGATGTTCCACCTGCGCAGGTTGCGCGACGAACTCTTCAGTGCGTCAGCAGGTGCACTGGAGCCAGCAAGAGCCATTGCTCCATCAAATCGTGTCAAACAGGGGATGGGTAACATGACATCATCATGAGGCTAGACGGCTAAACATTGCAAGCGGGGGCAGGCACACACGCAAAGTGCAGCACGGCATGTCAACCCACACCGTTTCTTCGTCCGATGCCACACCCCAAACCAGAAAAGCTGGCCCTCAAGCTTTGCACAACACCCGCTGCCGATCATGTAGCTGCAACTGTCAACGAAACCTCCAACCAGCACTGGACAGGTTTCGCTATTGAGGGCGCTGCTATCGCAGCAATGATGGACAAGCGCGCTAGCTGAAGGCAGGGCAGCCTGGCAACGACTCAGACAGGAAAGGGCAGGGAAACGACATGCTGTCTCTTCAGCTGAGGCCACCTCCGATGGGGAGGTCTTCGCACCCGCGATGCAGCCATTGGAAGCCCCCGGATGGCTCGGAGAAACGTGCAAAAGCTGCAGCAAGACATTCTCGTGGAATTGTTGAGGCATAGCGACTTCCTTGCACTTGTTCCCTGCGCTACGATATGGGAAGGCAGAAAGAAGCCCAAAGAACTTTCAAAAACTACGTCCACTGTCTGTGAATCTTGTTCTGGGCCCGGGGTTTCGGCGTCATCAAGTCATCATCATAATATTATTCTTCTTCATCTTCTTCTTCGTCACGTCATCATCATCATCATCATCATCATCATCATCATCTTTTCGCCAACCGAGGCTGCCGGTACTCCAGTGCACCTCAAGGCCACAAGGCTGAGGGAATGCTCCTGTGGCATGCCTGCCGGGAGAACTGAAGGACTTGCAGATCGAGGTTTCTGCGATGCCGGATCGGCCACCATCGATCCAAGTGAGTTGAAAGCAATTGGGCACAGAGCAACCGCACCTTTCGTGGTGGCTTAGAGGTGAAGGTCGATGAGCAGCAGTTGCAAGCTGGCCGAGGCGCTGCAGAGGGGCCCGAGAGCCTGCAGGAACTCGGCTGCATCACCGTCTTCCGAAGGCCTTGGCGGCTCTGGCAGCTCTGGCGGCCTTGGCGATGAAAGTTCAGAGTCGACCTCTTCGTCTTCTGAATCTGTATTTGCCTGCTCCTGCTCCGGAATCTGCGTGGCCTGCGGTTCGGTCCGATGTGGATGGAGGAACTTCACCACGGCCATGAGCATCACCAGAGCCGGCTCCGTTTCCGTTCGCAGCAAAGCGCGAGCGGTCTCACGCAGTGCTTGGGGTCTCTGTTGGGCTAGTGATGTGGAGCAGCTGGAGAGCAGCACAGGCAGGAGGATGGGGTGTAAAGAAGGGAGACTCTGCAATGCCTCCAGAACCTTCACAGGCTCGTTCCAGTGAAGGCAGGTGGCCCAAAGCTCCAAGCCAAAGCGCAACGCCAGCGCAGAAGGCGTCAGGAAGGCCGCCGACACGACTGCCAGCACCAAGGCCTCCGAAGCCTCTGAGGAGGCCTTCGCGTGCAAAAGGCGCTGCGTTAGGACCCTGAGTCGGGACGAGGCAGGAAGTAGATTCGCGACCTCCGCACTGAGCTGGCAGAAGATGGTTGTAAGTGGGCTGGAGTCCAAGTGAGCCAGGGAGACCAAACAGCCTGCTGCTGGTGCCCACAAGCCCTCGTCCTTTGAAGCCAAGGCTTGAGACGATGCCCTTGCAACTTGGGCCACGGTGCCTGCATCGCAGGTTCTCCTTGACTGCGCCCAAGCTGAGAGCACCTGCAAGGCCTGCACTCCCAATCCGGGTCTTTGGCAGAACATCGCCAGGACGCTCGCCACCTCATCCCCCAAAAAGGACCCCGAAGTGCCTTGAAGCTGGCCGAGCATGACCTGCAGCTGGTACAGCGATCCGTCGTCTTGGCTCACGCGGGTTAGCAGGGACGTCTGTCCGATTTTGCACAAAGCAGCAAGCACGGCCCCGCCCACGTCACGGTGGCTCTCGTAGAGGGACTCAAGCAGAGCGACGAAGTTGGCGTCCGAGCCGTTGAAGAGGCCGAGCTCGCTCGAATCCCGGAGCAGCGCCACACGCTCTGCCACTTTCAAGCGGCTCTGGAGCGCAGCTTCCAGAGCGTCCTGCGCCTCAATGGGACCAAGCCTCCGCAGCACGTGCTGGAAGCTGCGAGCGGCTTGTTTGGAGTTGCCCTGCCCGAGCTGTCTGGAGATTAGCTGAAACACCTCCTTGGGCCGGTCGGCGCGAGCCATGACAGGGATCAGCCGGTCCAGAAGCCAACCAGCCCGGCCGCGGGCCATGGCCACGGCCGTTTTGTCCTCTTGGTGCTCGTCTTGATTCAGGGTTTGGGTGCAGGCCTCCAGCACGCTTCCCAACTCCTCAGCACCCAGTGCTGGCAGCGCCAGACGCACACGGCATTGTGCCAACTTCACTTCCAAGGGCATGGTGACTTCCTGGAACTCCCGGAGCCCCAAGGGCCCCGGATCCAGCCAAACACTGGCAAAGGACCGCTGCAGCGCCACGGGCCAGGAAAAAAACTGCCGAGGACCTCGGGTGCTCAGCTCTCACGTCTGCGATCTTACAAGGAAAAATACCGCTACAATCATGCATGCAACCTCGCCTTTCCACTCCTGCTGCAAGAAGTGCAGAGGCCAGCCGCCACCATAGCCGCAGGTGGCCATGAGGTGCTGGAGCTGTTGCAGCTTGTCGCTTTCGAAACCGACCAGCAACTGAATCGCCTCGGGCTTGTGCTGCCTCGGCAATCTGTCAGGGTCGATTAACACTGATGCTGCCCAAAGCCAGAAGCTAAACCTGGCGGTAAGGATCTCATCCTGGGACCTCGGGTGTTCGGTGAAATTGAGAAGCCTGGAGCGATGACAAGTCTCCCAAAACCGCGAATACCCCAACCCCACACCCCAGAATTGAAGTCACGAATCTCATTTAGCCAGACTGTTGTCTTACATAGAGTGGCAGCATGAATTTCATTTCAAGAAGACTAGCCCAATGGGCCCAAGCTACAAGGCCATGAGAAGCACTCGGGAGGTGCAGAGCAGCTCGGCTTTCAGCGAGGCGTCCTGGTGCCTCCATCGAGCGAGCAAGGCCGCCCTTCCCGACCTCTGGCGCGCCACCAGCTCCTGAGACCCTCTAAGGCTCTAAGGGTTTACTAAGTCTACGATAAGTGTATCGTGAATGGCTCCAAGGGTTTACTGTCGGAATGTGAAGCTTGATAATTGCAGAGTCTTAGCGAACTTGGGGCTTGCTTTCGCCAAATGCCCTAATGTAAAAAGCTCCACATAGCTCCACCCACGTTGGGCCTAGTCGCTTGTGCTCGCCCGCGCAACACAATATTGTTGGTGACTTCGGCTATGCGCTGGTTGGTGCTGCGCTGCTCCAAGACGAGCGGGACGGGCCAATCGCAGAGTCGGTGCAGCAAAGGTGCCAGGCCTGAAAAAGTCCCTGCCGATCGACATGCTCTGCCCCACTGCTGCGTTGCCACTCCGGCGAGTTCTCGTTTCTGCCACTCCGCCATCGTGTCCCAATTGCTGCAGAGTGCCTCAAGAGACGGTCTGTAAGGGAAAGAGGACATGCCTTTTCCCCCATGCCCCCTGAAAAGCGCCTGCACCAGCTCGTCGAAGAGCGTGCCGTTCCGCCGCTGCAGGTGCCGAGCCTCCAGGCTGCCCAGAAACTGCACTGCCAGCGACGTGTGCCAGGGAAGCGCCGAGCCCATGCGGCCGACGAAGGTCTGCCACCAGGAGCTGCAGAGTTGGCACAGCGATCGCACCGCCTGCTCCTTCTGCACGAAGCTGTTTCAAGATTCCAAACCAGTCAAGTCGTGTGCTGTCAACCCCCGAGTCCTACTAGTAGGGCGACTACACGCCCTTTTGCATAGGCTCCTGTGCCCATGTGAGGCTCTCGGACTCCTTCAGGTGGGCAAAGGAGGGCAAAAGCCTCGGCCACTCCAAAAACCCTCAACTCAACGTAGCCCTAAACCTTGGCACGGCAGGCCCCCAAATCCCAAGCCAAGGAGCACAGACTGAAGCGCGGCCTGGGCCCAGGCCGCGGCCGAGAAGTTGATGCTGTGGATTCCCTGGTTTGGGCTGAAGGATTAGTGATTAGGGCTACGGGCCCTTCTGAAGCCTCAAGTCGCAAGCTGACACAAACCGGAAACCCTCCTCACCATGGAAGCTGAACAAAGACCCTCAACACATCAATGAAGCTGAGTGAGCTTGCAACTCTTTTCCCGAAAACCCAAGGAGAAAAGCACACACAGTACGTACCTCCTTCCCTAATCGGGCCTGCAGGGCAGTCGCGAAGGCCTCACGCAGCAACACGGCGAAGGCTGCACCTCAAGCCGGCATCGGGGTTTTGTGCCCGGGCTCAAGGGTTGCTGGCACTCGGCGTGTTTGGGGCTGGCACGGGCTTGCTGTCTCTCGTTCGTGGTTTATGGCTTTGGGCTTGGGTGGAACATGATGCAACCCATCTAGTTTGAGCACTGACTCCTGAACGCTCACGTACGGCCAGGCCCTGATCCGTGAAGCCAGAACCAGAGTTTATTGGCTTTTATGCCCTGGCACAGGCGTTGGTGATGTCGGGCACCGTGGGGCGGCCGCTACGAGGCAGTTTTCGAAGGAATTCGAGGCGCTGGCCTTCCCACTGAACCAGCAGCACGCAGGCCTACGCAGGCGCTTGGGGGCACGCTTTGACGCTTTAGGGTTTCGACGCTCTCGGGCATGCCAGGCGAGGTCCAGAAGCTGGCAGAGGGCAGCTAACAAAAAACTCAGGTCGAGGGTTTACGACTTCGGAGGGCTCAAGGTTAGGTCGAAGATGAGAGTGGCTCCGGTCCGCCTGATCGACCCTCCGCAAGTCCAGCAACGCCCGAATGCTGGGCCGCAGGAAATCCACGAGCCACGGAAAAGCGACAAAGGCCAGTTGCGGCTCTAGCCGCGCAGTTTGACGGAGGACACCGGATCCAAACCCCGCATCGTTCACGTTCCAAAGCAAGGCGTCAGTCAACTGCGACTTCACTTCCAGTGCAAACGTTCCACATGCGCCCAGCCCGAGTTCAGTGCGCAAGGCCGCACCATTGGCCATCAGGGCCTCGACCAGCAGCTGCCAAACCGACAGAGACTCCGAACTGGTGCCTTTGGCCTGCACGGACGACGTGAGCAACTGTCTCAGGGAAGGGATGTGTACATCCTGCCAGACAAGCACCGGTGCTTCAGCCATCTGCCGAAGGACGCCTGCCCGCACATTGTCTTGCTCATTCCGGAGGCGGACCTCGAGGAACTTCAACGTGTCTGTCACTGCCACTGGCCCATCTCTGCCTGCACAGAGGACCAGGCTGCAGAGCCCTGCTTGCCGTGCACTCGCGTTGGAACTGCTGCAGCGCTTCTTGATCTCCGCTTCGACATCTGTGTAAGGCTGCCAGGACAAAGCCTCCAGAAAATTGCTATCCGGAGGCCCTCCTGCAACTTCCGGAGGCCTCTTTTCCGTGAGCTTCTGCATCAAAAGCCTCCTGCAGGAAACCATCTTCGAATCTGAATGTCCCAAGCTAGCAAGCTTGAAAAAATTCAGGTTCAGATGTGTTCGAGACCTAGTGTTCAACATAGAACAGTATAACTTCAGTATAACAGAAAAAGAAGCCAGGAAATCAGGGTTGCCTGGCTTGCGGGGTCCACTGCGCAAGGCCCGAGATGGAGGCCGGTGGGTGAGGCATGGAATCGACCAGTGCTGACAGCGCCTCCTCCAGGTCACGGTCCTGATTCCTGCATCTTGTGGGGGGGGGCAAGTGCCTCTTTGCTGGCATCTGAAATTAGGGTCAAGAAATCTGGCAAACAGACACGAAAGAAAATTATCAGGGCAACCTGCCTTACAGCAATGTGCTGAACCCAACTGTTCAACTCCGAACCCGAGAGCCGAGAGCTCCGGACCCGCATGCCCACCGCAGGCTTTCGGAATCAGTGTCCCTGGTTCCTAAAGTTTTCCTCAACCCGAACTTCCCAAGACTCCAGCTCTTTACAACCCTTCTAGATCCTGGAGCCCTTAATGCCGAGGGGCCAAGGCCGGAGATCCTTCAGGCAGCCCCCGAGACGCTGGAGGCCCAGCCGGGTGAAAAGGGCTCCCAGCTGCTCCTGCTTTGAGGAAACTCAGGCACAGATCCACACACAAGTCTCATAACGGCAGCTTGCCACAGGGACGTGCGGGATGACAGCTGACACGGCTCACGAAATCCGAAACAGAAATGTGCGTATGCTCAGGGCTCGGAACCTAACTGCTGAACCACCCGCGCATCATAAGATTCCCCATTGCCGACATACAACTATCGCCAATACGAGAACCCGGCATTCCCTTGCCAGTGTAAGAGTTGGGCTCGGGGGACATGCGCACTACGCTGCCTGCCGACATGGCTGGGTGGGGCTCTTGTCTTGCAGTCTCTATAAACTAAAAATACTGCGGACGGATGGACTGGCATTTCGTGCCGAGGGATGTGGTTTCGACGTGTGGCAAGGTGGACCCTCACAGAGATGGCCTGATGTCCTTGCTAGGGCTGCTAGGTGGAAGTTTTGTTCAACAGCTGTCTTCGTTGATGCTAGGCTTGAAGTGATTGCATTGTGCACTTGAATGCTTACCCGTGCTGCTCCTTCGAGAGAGGCCTTTCTGGCTTCAGCGCCCGGAAGAGAGGAGCAGGATCGGCAGGATCCTCCGCTTTCATCAATCGTATTGCTCTAAGAGCGGGCTGAAGCTGTACTGGGAGCCTCTGCCTCGACCAGCTTGACTGCGACCTCCAAGGCGAGTGGCCACGAATCTCCCCGCCCTTGGTTGTTTTGGCAAGCACAGCCATGTAGGCCCCTTTTGGACCACAGGCTGGGGGGGCTGTAAAAGACCGACGGGACATCAAGAGCTTCTACGAAACCGAAATGGTGATACCACTGTCAGGCTCTTGAATGTGTCTCCCACATACTCAGCTGAAGTTGTTGTTGAAACCCCACCAGAAAGTCACAATCATCATGAAGCAGCTGTAACTTGAGGCATTGTTGAATTGCTGCAAACATCTTGCTCCCTCTTGTGTCTTGCTCCAGAAAACTCAGCCACATGACTACCTCAGCGAGCGTGCACAAAACTGGTTTTACTCCAAACTCTCGTCTAGCCGTCAAGCCGGAACATGCCTTAACCTGGAATCCGGACTTCTGGTGCCCATAGCCTTTACTGCGCGAAAGGTGCGAGCACACACGCGCAGAACGGCACCCCAGTGCTTCAGGTCTGCACGGCCAAGACCGGGGAGCCGAGCTACCGCTGCCAATCCCTCCTTGGAAGTCTTGATATCAGTAAAGGAAAAGCCCAGTGCCAAGAGAACCAAAGGAAATCAGAAAGTGATTGGCAAGGGCCTGGGGACTGCCTGGGGCCTTAAAGCGCATGAGGGCCTGAGAAAGCACAGAGCGCAGCCCCAGCGGCCTGGGGTGCCTTCCTGGAAAGGCCTTGCAAGATCCACAGGAACAGCTTCGGCTGTGCTGCGGCCTGTGCTGCGCTTGATGTTTTGGCCCTCCGGCTCGGGCTGAAGGCTCGGAGAAGGGTTGAAGGGCTGAGGCCGTCTAAGGCCAAAAAACAAAAAGGAGAAGCCTTTAAGTCTGCCTTGAAATAACAAATTTCTCAAGCTCACGACTCCTGCATCGCCACTGCACCTTCTTGAAAGCCGCCTGCTGTGCACACTGTGCCAGAAACCCGAGAGCCGCTGGTGCGGAAGCCGCACAAGCCGAGACCACCTCAACGCGAGGCAGGGCTCAGGGCTTAGGGCTCCGGCGACTTTATGCAGTTTTAAGTGCCGGCAAGTTGGAGGGTTGATTCAAAAGCGTTGACGCTTGAAGGCTCCATGTTCTAACACTCATAAAAACCACTTTTTCCCACGAAGATTCGGGATTGCATCATGACACTGTGAGGTTGAGGACTTGCGGTGAGCTGCCAATCTCGCAGGGTGTAAACTGACAGCCACAATGTGGTTGATCAGCACAGTTTGTTCTGTAGGGTTTCTAATTTCTGCAAATCAATGATTTTGGTCGCCATGAAGCATGTCTCTTTGGATGAACCGCGTGCCTTGTGGAGCTCATGCTCCTGCCACCGCTGCGGGGCATCAACGATCAACTGTAGGGTCAGCTGCGGCAGCCGCGCTGCAATGGAGATGGCCGTGCTACACGGCACTGGCAACTTGGGCCACCAGTCTTCGACAATCTCTGGGCTAGCTCCTTTCAGGAGCCGGGCAGCCGAAGGGCAGTCACTGGGAACTGAAACGAGCTTGTTGAGAAGCTCGGGGGTGACGAGGCCTTCCAAGGTAGTGTGGCTCAGTCGCCCCAGCGCACGCAGCGCCACGCGCCGACGTGCCGCACTCAAGCGACATCTTTCAACAACACCGCCATCCCCGCAAAGGCCAAGAAGGCCAAGAAGTCTCGCAGCATCGGTCTTCAACAATGCGGTCAAAGCACGCACCCCCACAGCATGGGAACCTGAGGTGGCGAGCTCGGAAAGCCGTCCTGGAGACCCGAGCCAGGCAGCTTGAACAGCCCAGGCACCTCCACTGCCACTGCCGGACAGCGCGGGTTCCCAAAGATCCCTCAACAGCTCTTCCAAAGCCTCGCTGGTTAGAGCCCTGAGCTGCTGGACCGCGTCACCGTCGTAAGCGCCATGCTTGGCAAGCTCAACCACAGCATCCAGCGACATCTATAAGCACTCTACAAATGAGTACACGAAGTGTCGTACACATCGTGTTTGCTGTGATATTCTGGGCCACGTGCTGGGCAGAAACATTGTCCCGTGCAACTTGATCAACCCCGGCGCCCCGCTGTTCCGCACAAATCCAAGCCTCGACAATATCTTGGCATGCTCAAAAAATAAAAGTAATCTCAACATGCAATGGGTCCACATGTCCCCCATCTGCGCAGAGCGTTGTTCAAAGCTGCGCAGTGCGTTGCAGCGGGGTCCGGCTGCGTGATGTCGTGCTCAGGAACGGAGGCCTTCAAGCGATCCTATCGGGTGGTGGCCGGGCGGAGTGCAATTACTGCCGAAGGTTCCACAAAATTCTGGTGCAAAACGGCTCGCATTATCTCCAATCTGGTCACAACGTGCGGAAAGAACAATTCATTCCGTGAACCAGCTCCGCTACCACATGCTGAGTTGCGCCAGCATCTGGACGAATTAAAGGATCAACCCTCTGTGGCATGCCTATGGCGTTCGTCCTCAATCAAGTCATAACCCTTGCAAGACCAAGCCATGTTTTCCGTGCCTTTTTGCGTCTGCGAGGGTTCCAAGCGGTTTCGGATACCGTTGTGTGTGTCACGTGGTTGGATGTCGAACAACCAAAAGTAGTATCATGACAAGTTGCGGTTGCGATTATGTTTGTGTTGCGGTTGTCCAACAAGAAGAAACCCAACATCATCACGGAGTTGCAGATAAATTGCATTCTGTGGTGAGGATCGTTTTTGGCAGTGCCTACGAGCGACCGTGGGTCAATGTGTGGTGTCACACATCGTGCAATTATGTACGAAACTCAAATCGCATCACAACATGTCACATCTCACCACATTGTGCACAATCGGTCTTGCTGTGTTTATGTTGAAGGGACTTCGCCGACTCAGCACTAGGCTCAGGCCAACTTGAAATCGCCATGTACGACTGGATGCGGCGTGCGCATTACGCTCGAGCAATGCATGGCTCAAAGAGTCTGGGCCACATGCACAAAACCGGCTTGGAACGGATCCCATGTTGAAATAACCGAGCCAATCGAGGAGACAGGGGAAAAAAGCCGGCTGTAAACTATATCGTTCCATTTAAGTGCGGCCACGGCTGCAACTCAGCATGCCAGGCGGGGCTCGGTAGCACACAGCGTCGCCGAGCACATTGCGTGCGAAAGCTGATGAACCCCCATTTTCACATGCCGTAGCCAATGCTTAACAACAGACGAAGCCGTGCCCGGTCCAATCCCCCAAGTGGCCGCATACATTTGCTGCGGGATTGATATCACGACATGGGACTGGCGGGCACTTCCAAGCAAACCCGCCGAATAGAGCTCACAAAACCAGAACACAACTGCGATCTAGGAGCTGATGAATTTGCACGGGATGCGGGTGTCAGGCAAGAAACATGCACCTCGTACGTGCGCTTGTCGCAGGCGTCAAGCCGCTGCCAGCTTTCGAAGTCGCCAGGGGCTTCGGCGGGGTCGCGACAGGGTGCGCTGCCGGTGGACCACTCCGAGGGGCATCAAAGCCGGAGTGGCGAGGTGCTGTCACGCCAGCACTGCAACGGCGGCGGAACACAAAACTCCTTCACCGCGAAGTGCTCTGAGGAGGCGGTCAGCTGCGGCAAGCGCGCGAGCGAGGATGATGGGGAGGGTGTCGAACCAAGACACCCAGTATGCAGCGTGGCGGTCAGCGCTCGCGCAGCGCAGGCCCAGCCCACCGAACTGCTGGGGGAGTTGGGCGGCCCGGAGACTGGAGGGGATCAAGGGCGTTTCAAGCTCGAGCAGGCTAGCGAGGCACTGCGCCACGGCCGTGTCATGGTCAGCACTGTAGTACTCTGTCAGGTGCGGGGGCAGGATGCGTCACACGGTGGTCTGGGTTTCTTTCCATAGCTGCTCCGCGCTACCTTGCTGCCAGCTTGCTGTCCCTTCCAACACCGCCAATCTTGATGGCCAGGCTCCTGTCTTGCGTGGCGTCCTCGGACACTCTTCCGAAACACCTCCGCTCACCTCCCGCATGGGGTGAGCTTGGTTTCGCGGGATGGTGGGGGTTTTGGTCGTGGGTTCAGTTGGCTCCGGTAGTCTACTGCACTGGGACCGCGCCCGGAGGCTTGCAAACAGGTCCGTTGGGGGAGGAAAAAAAACGTGAAGCACACGTCCCAGCTTTTCGAAGCATTGCATAGTACGTGTCAGAGTTGTATCGGCGCAACAAAGCCACGTGCAACACGGCAGTGCTAAGTGATGTGCTCATCTGGCACAGTACGGTATGCAGGCTGTACGGCAAATTGCTGTGGGAGATGGAAGTCGCTTGTACACCAGTTGGCACATGCAGCGTCGCAACATTTCTAACAAGACTCAAATCAATTCCTCGAAGATCACAATGATAATTTTCACCAGTCATGGCTTTGTGTGGAAGCTCCATGGCGGATCGCATGAACCGCTCAACCGGGCCAGAAATAAATGGTCGGAAACACGTGGCTGAGATGAGATCAATCATCGACTCAAACTGGCATGGGACAAATTCCATCGACATCGCCGTGCTTGGGTCAACAAATTAGTACATGTCATGACGCAGACCATGTGCGCCTTGTCCTGCACCTCCGGGCAGGTATCCAGACTAGGCATGGGAAAACATGTTCCTTTGTGAAAAACACGGACTTTTCCGCCGGCAAGCAATTGTTTCAGCTACGCTACGCCTACAGCATCCAGGTGCGGTCCCGGCTTAAGGCCGCAATGGCAGGCGGCTTGCCCCATCGTCGGCGGCGAGGTCGAGCACACGGTCCAGTGCTGGGCCGTCACCCGGCCCCGGTGCCGGAGCTGCCGGCCACGAGCGCCCCAAGGCTGTGCTTGCCACGGAGCTGGACTGCGACGGACAAGGCTCCCCACCAACGTTGCGTCCACCTTGAGGATGCGGCGTTACGCACTGCGGGCGGCGCGCGGAGGGGCGCCGTCACGTTCCAGCGGCCTCCTATATCTCCGAGACGAGAACCAGCAACTTTGGCGGGCCTTTTCTAGCGAGCTCCGGGTAAGTGCTGTACTTGCGCCGCTCCGCTACCTTTAGTGCCGCCCCATCCACCTCCACCATGCATGGATGAGGTGCCCTAAGGGGGGACGCACAGCCGGCAGTGGCGCCCAACATGCCCCACCACCTGTGTCCAGGCAGTGCAGGCAGCAGCTCGGAGGGCAGGTGGCGCACGGAGAGCCCGGACCCGGACGAGCTGTCGGACAAGCGCCTGCGAGTCGCCGCGTTGCAACTCCGGGTAGGTTGCGCGCTTGCGGCTCTGGCCATGTGCAAGGCGATGCCTGGAGTATGCTCCGCTCGTGGGTGAGGGGTGCTCGTTCCGGTGATGGAGCTGACCAGCGTGGCATCACAACACAGGGCGAGGCCTTGGGGCGATGCGCCGCATACCACTAGGTCGAGACGTCGGCGGTCTGACGTCGGGACTCCTGGCACCAACGTGTGCGACAGCCACTGCTGGGGGACAACGTGTCCCTGCGCTCCCCTCCGCTAGCCAGGCTTGCTCAACCAGCTTCGCCCGGCGTGCCAAGAGCTGCGTGTGCAGGCGAGCGCGTGGTCGCCCAGGGGTCTAACATGGTCGAACCGTTTCGGCATCCGTGCCCATGTTGGCCGCAGATGCCGGGTCCCAGAGGCAGAGGCAAACCGAGACGTCTGCGAAGCGCGATCTGCATGATCTCTGGTGGCAGCGAGGTGGACCTGTCCGTTCGTATGAAGTTCTAAAAGGTTCTACCAGAAGCAGATGCAACGGTTCGGCGAAGCTGCCCAATTTTATTGCTCCGGCTGTTGGCGCGCCAGCGAGCTAAGGCCGTCCCCGCTCACTTCCGCCCGTCAGCCATCAGGTCAGACCTGTTGGCGGTAGACGCTCGCTGCTTGGTGAGGGCACTGAGCAGACCTACATGAGGTCCTGGCTGATGCTCGCTGGCAGGAGGATGTGCTCGCTGCAGAGTGCAACTCCTATGCCTCCGCCTGAGTCTCACCCCACATGCTCTGCCCACTGCATGCATGCGGGAATGCTCTTGGAGCTGTTTTCTTTTCTCCACCCTTCTCCTGCGGTCATCGAAATGGAAGAGTTATAAAGGTTTTCTTAGAGGTTTGACGGTTTAGGATTTTAGGGTTTAGGTACGGCTTCAAACTTTCAGGGGACATGACATGACGAACAGTGCAGTTGCGGAACCTGAATTT
>CAJNDV010036097.1:0-10834 GCA_905221635.1 Symbiodinium sp. CCMP2456
TGGTTCCTTTAAGGAACAGTTCCCCCAAAAAAGGATTAAAGTATGATACTCCAAAGCCCAGTTACAGTTTTAGGGACTTAGGGTTCAGCCAAAAACCCTGTCTAGGACATTTTCAGGTGGGTGGTTACCGTTATAGGAGCCTTCTAGAAGGTCTAGATACCTTATAGAAGCCTTATAGAAGCCCTATATACCCTAAACTCCCCACCTGTAGCTTCCTTTAACCCTGTTGACCTTAAACCCAAAACCACCCACGCTATGACCATGTAAACCCTAAACCCTCTAAGCCTAATGCACGTATCCAAACCCAACTCTCTTTAGCTTCAGTACAAGGGGCCTCAAGAACCAGAGTAGCGCTTTGAGGTATACCCTCAACCCTCAACAGTCTCATAGCACCGGCTCTACGGGGGGCAACAACTGTAGACACCTAAATAACTACAGTTATTACTCCTGAGGGCTCCTCCTTGTAATAAGTATACCATAACATACCCAAAAACCCGATTGGAGGTAGTAAGGCCCCTATTCTAAACCGCTTAGGGCTTTGGCTTCAGGGTTCAAGTATAGTGTTTAATTAGGGTTCAATAGGGCTTGGTCATGCTCACCCTTTCATGGGCCAACAACCCCGAAACACGACGAAACACCCCAAAACTTCCTTTGCTGCTAACCGCAAACGCTCTACACTGTGTCGCAAGCCTGCCTTGCAGCCGCTGTGCATGACGCAGAGGATGTCGCCTGGGCTTGCAGCATTTGGCCGTCTGGCATTAAGATGCATTGCGGGTGTGCAACTACAGCCGACATCCGTAGTTCAAGGTCCACACCCACAGTCATGCTCCCTAAAGCCTATGTAACCTCAAAGCCCCTTAACCTCGACATCGCACCAACAAGAAGCAGAACACCCTACACCCTTGACCACCCTCAATCGCGGTTATAGTCTCGCGAGTTTTAGGATTTAGGAATCTAGGGGCTGTGCAATAAAATTCGAGGTCCCTCTGAAAACGCAGGCTCGCATTGAGATTTTTGATGATCTTCACAAATCACAAAGTTCTCTGAGGCTTCAAACCTCTCTATGCGTGTCATATATAGCTGTTCAATCAGGGTCCAGTAGAGTCTCCTAGCTGTCCTAGCTGCACATTGCAAGCGTGTGTGTAGCAGTTCGCAGCAACAGGGGCCCCTGTCTCTATGAGGACACTTCGGCAACTAGGGTAAGGAGGGGCCCTAGATTGGCCCTAGCTACAAGAGAACCGTCAAGATTGAAAAGCATTGGGAGTTTTGAGGAACTGGAGGCTAGGAGCTGCACAGCTGCACTATGAGTATTGAGTACTCACACGCCTTGCTGGATTCACTTGAATGCCTTATAAGGGTCCAAGTACCTATTAATCATATACTCTCCCAAATATTAACCTAGAAAACTACTATCCGCAACCAAAGTACCCTAAACCCCTAAACCCTAAACCCTAAACCCTAAACCCTAAACCCTAAACCCTTATTATTGGGTCCTTTGGACCCTTAGGGAATGAAGAAGCTCTGCCTCAAAAGAGATGGGATTTCAGGAAAAAAAATCAAGCTTTGAAGTAGACCGCAGGTTTAGGGTTTAGGGTTTAGGGTTTAGGGTTTAGGGAGCGGTACTACAAGGATCTTGGATGGCGTGATTACTCCTACATGTGTCGGCGGGCTAAGAAAAGCTCCTTCATGATTGGAATAGGGTTTTGGGGCACATTAGAAACAGTGAAGATGTATTAAGTTACCCTAAACTACTTTTCGTCAATATTCAGGCTTCCATGCGAGTAGTTCTTTAAAGCAGGGCCCCCTTTAGAGTTCTTTTTTATCAGGGTGCCTGCCGCCGCATTTTGGGCGCCTTAAAATGGTTTCTAACTTCTGTTATGCTTCAATTCCGAAGATGCAAGCAAAGAAGCCATCGACGAGGTCGCGATGGAGCGGATAGGAGTAGCCTCAGGGTGTATGGGAGCGCATAACAGCAAAACACAAACTTTTCTCAGCGTAAGGTCCGTAAGGTAATATCCCTTCAGGGGGGGCGGGCAGGTTGTGGCTGACTGGTTCACAATTTCTGTTCCTTTGTACAGAAGTCAACCAAGTGTGGGCGTAGGCTTTGGCGCGCGCGCCTGTAAAGATTGCGTGATTCAGATGCTGACGATGATGATGATGATGATGATTATGGCACCAGCATGCTCGTGATCACGAGTCATGGTGGTGATGGAGATGATGATGATTATGGTGATGATGTAAATGACGACGATGATGAGGATGTTGATGGTGACCAGGCCGGCCCTTTTTGAAATTGATGCTGTCGGTCCTGATGATCATGTTGATGGCCTTGAAAGCAAACTTATGTGTTGGTGTATATGCAGTGCCTTGCTGCTTTTCGTGCATCCGACATGTGATTTCCATATTCGAAGTGCCCTTCACAATGTGAAGTACGCAAGCTCGAACTCGTTGTTCGCAGTGAACAACCCGCCGCGTAGAGCACACGTGCTCGAACCCCTCGGAACGTCCATTTACGCGCACGCATCTTCCGACTGCCCGTGTCATAACTTTCTCCACTTGCACACGCCGCCGATTTTCGACATTGTGCTTTGGGTCGTGCTTCTTTAAACTCGCGCACGCCTGAGTTGGGGGTTTTGGGCTTACAAAGGCTGAAAGGATTAACTTAGAGGGTTTAGGGTTTAGGGTTTAGGGGGTTTTGGGTTTACAAAAGGCTGAAAGGATTAACTTAGAGGGTTTAGGGTTTAGGGTTTAGGGGGTTTTGGGCTTACAAAAAAGGCTGAAAGGATCGACTTAGACCAGCAGCCAGAGCCTGAGCGCGAAATCCTGAGAACATGTTTCAAAGCACTGGTACACCCCTCACCCTAAACCCTAAACCCTAAACCCTAAACCCTAAATCCTAAACCCTAAACCCTAAACCCTAAACCCTGAACCCTAAACCCTAAACCCTAAACCCTAAACCCTCCCTCCGCGCTTTGATAAGAGCTGGGATCTTCTAAGGAAAGGCACAGCTTTCCGCTCCGGGCTGTCAACGAGAACGCCCCACTTTTCGAGGACCCTAAATTCTCTCAGCCGGCTAGGGTTTAGGGTTTAGGGTTTAGGCCCTACCTATAACCAATTTTATGGTTAGGATCCTATGACACAAACTTGGCTAACCCAAACAAGGAACTACAATGGAGACTATAGGTAGACCCTGACAGTGTGAAGCTGCAAACCCCCTCCTAATCTCCTATAATATAGGGTCCGTATGGGGGTTTCCGAAAATAGGGGACCCTAATATAGCACCCCAAATAGTAGGATCCTTATAAAAAAGGACCCCAAAATAAGGTACCCCTTATTTTCGGAAACTCCCGTATAGGGGCCTGAACAATGCAGCTGCGATTTTGGGCATGCTATCTTATGGCACTAACTAGGTCCCCCAGTAGCCCCTGAACAAAAGAGTACCCTTTTTCCTACTATTTGGTTTTAAATAAGGGAGCCCGAAAACAAAAAGGGCAAAAGGGTACTACTGGGGAACCTAGCTAAACCAAGAAGTACTAAGGAAGTAACACTGGCAATCCGACCCCATAGTGCCTAGAACCTGTGCCAGAGAAGGGCTCCACCTGGACCCCAAAAGTACGTCGGATAATGGTGTCTTTTCTAGATGTTGGGCCATTATTCTGCCTGCCTTTGAGCAAGTTCCGTCTAACACGATCTTCGGAAGCCGCGGAGATTACAAAAACCGACATCTACGAACGCAGGTGCCACCAAGAGAGCCCTGCCAAGTCCCAGGACCACTGGATTAGGGTTCAGGGTTTAGGGTTTAGGGTTTAGGGTTTAGGGTTTAGGGTTTAGGGTTTAGGGTTTAGGGTTTAGGGTTTAGGGTTTAGGGTTTAGGGTTTAGGGTACAGGGGACCATCCAAACCTAAGAGCCCCAGAGTGCACTTTTGCAGGCAATGCGGTTGATGATATAAATGCTGCATGACCCATATGATAAGGAATAGACCCTAATTCCCATAGTTTAGGGTCCTTGAGGTAATGCAGGATTTATATCATCAACCGTATGTCGAGGTTTCCAGTACTCACGAGTACCTTTACGTGCTTCTCAACGTCCCCAAACTGGGCTTTGAAGTAACCAGGGAGAAAAAAGTATAGACTTTTAATTTATAATTGGTTCCTTTAAGGAAAGGTCCCCCCAAAAAAGTATTAAAGTATGGTACTCCAAAGACCAGCAAATCCAAGCGGCTTTTCGGCCCGCCGTAGAAGATCTTGGTGTGAAACTCCTCAGAGGATGCAACGTCTTCCCTTTCCTTCTGGGCGTGCTTCTTTCAATTGGACTTACCCTAAGGGTCCATGTACCTAAATTGTAGATACATTGGCCCTAAAGTACCTATATAGGGACTACATTAAGGCCAAAGTATACATTATTTGGGTGCATGGACCCTTAGGGTTATGAAGGGCTCCATGAGGACTGGATCGGGTGCTACGGAAGTTCCTAGGTCCTAGGGCTCAGCATATCCCGACGCTTCAGCTCTCGATTTCGGAAGTCTCCGGCAGCAATGGAATGACGAGTCCGAAAGGCATGGCGCAAACCGGCGAAGGAGACGTCCGTAAGGTTCCGCCACGGCACCTGGTACCCAGGCACCCTGCCCTGAAAGGAAAGCTGATTCGAATTTGGTTTTGGGGCTTGGGGGGAGCTTGCAGGCTTGCAGCAGACGGAACAACGAGAAGACCTGCGACCAGGGGCACAGCAACAACAAACGTTTTCAGTGGCGACACCACTGGCAGCAGCAGCCGCCGCAGCCGCAGCCGCAGCCGCAGCCGCAGCCGCAGCCGCAGCCGCAGCCGCAGGCGTAATAGTGCCAGCGGCAGCTTCAGCAGCAACAGCGGCAGCAACAACAACAACGACAACAACGCAGGGATGTAACCGCAACAGCTATGGCAGCCACTTCAGTAGCTTTTCCTGCTCCTTCGCTTCCCTTCTCCCGCGAAACAACCCTTTGACCCTGCGTGAGGACAGCTTTTATAAACAACCCTTAATAAGTACCCTTTTCAAAAGAGCTCTTATTTCAACTCACTATAATCGTTGATTAGTCCTGAGTATTCGGAGAGGGTTTTGTTAATCAGGAGTCTAATGCAGGGCAGGGCATATTCGGTATGTAATACCAGTGCTGAAGATTGGTCGGTACTCCATCGGGTTCACCAAACACATGTGTTCTTCCCGTCCACTGTACAGAAACGAAGGGTGGGACTAAGTGTGACACTTATGCTGAAGGCTTCCCTGAACTAGAGAAATTATCACACCGCCCCCAAACCAAACTCTCATTGCACAGAAAGCCTAAACATAAACCCAGACAGCATGCTTATAAGTCCTTCCAACAGCCCTCTGACGAACCCTTTATACATACATACATACATACATACAAACATACATACATACATACATACATACATACATACATACATACATACATACATATATATATATATACATACATACATATATTTTATAGATACCAGTATGTATATAGCTACATCCGCATTAGTTTTCTGTGCTGTCATATTGCACTATAGCCCGGAACCCTAAACCTCGCATATCTCGCTCCGCGGAGCCTTCCCGCGCTTTTTGAGGCGGCGAACGACGTGCTTTTCGAAGCTCGTCTCACCTTCACCGGAAGACTCAAAAAATCCCTGAATCAAGGAACATGGCTTATAGTCTGTGGGGTTTTTATGAAGGCTTCATAATGACTTTCGACACAATTCCAGGAGGAATCTTCCCTTGAGTTGGGGAACAGCCCTTGATGCGTGTCAAGGCATGTTGCTTTCATGTAAGGCGGTTTTCAAAAATAGGGAACCTAATATAGTACCCTCAATAGTAGGATCCGTATTATATGCTCCCCAAAATAATTTCGGACTCATTTTCGGAAACTTCCATATGGGTCTTGAAGTTTTTTGGGACGATTGGCGCTCGGTTCGGGCTCTGGGCTCCGGCTTCTCCTAGGGCCGATTCCTGCGGTCTGCTTTCTAGCTTATAACTGCCTGGTGCTGAGTAGGGAATGGGGGAATGGGCTTCAGGTACTAAACCCTAAACCCTAAACCCTAAACCCTAAACCCATAAGGGACCTTAAGGGCCCATCATAGGAATCCATTCCCCCATTCCCTACTAAGCACCAGACAGATAAACAACGGGGTAGTTCTCACGGGGTAGTTCTCTAAATTAGTGTCACTTTTCCAGAGGTTTAGTGGACTACATCATCGAGGCTGCCCGGATCGCTGTTGTCTCGACTCGCACTCTCAAGTTGAACAGGACTGTCACTGCGATTCAACACCTGGCATGACTTCCTCTGCTAACTACTGTCTGGTGCTTAGTAGGGAATGGGGGAATGGATTCCTATGATGGCCCCTTAAGGTCCCTTATAGTAGTCCCTGAAGCCCATCCCCCCATTCCCTACTAAGCACCAGGCAGACGAGGCAGAGCGAAAAGTCTAATCGACCCCATCCACAGCCCAACTCCGCATTGACATACCCCTAACCTCACTATTCGCCGCCCAACTGCAATTTCCAGCCTGTGGGAGAAAGGGGCGTTTCAATACTATGTTCAAGCTGCGATATAGGGGCCTTAACAATTACCTATAGTCTCCTTTGTAGTTCCTTTTTGGGGATGCCTTATAAAATCTTTAATATATAATTGGTTAAACCAAAAAAAGGAACTACAATGGAGACTATAGGTAGACTAGGGTTTTGGCCTAAACCCTAAACCCTAAACCCTAAACCCTAAACCCTAAACCCTAAACCCTAAACCCTAAACCCTAAACCCTAAACCCTAAACCCTAAACCCCAGGAATCATCTTGGGACTCCGGACTCTTCAGCTCTCAGGGCAGGGCTCAGCCCCAGATGTTGCAGGGGGCTTGAGTTCAAGGCCGGTTTAGGGTTTAGGGTTTAGGGTTTAGGGTTTAGGGTTTAGGGTTTAGGTTCAAGGGATATTTTACCAGCGTTTTGGGCTCCTGTGTATACTGTTGTTATAACAAGGAGCCCCAAGGAATAGTGCTGTTACTTATAATAAGGGCGGGGTCGACTCGAGGGCATCTCAGGGTCGAAGAGAGGCCCCCTGAAAGAAACAAACTAAGTAGAAGCCTGAGCTGCTGCTCCAAACTCCAGAGAGGCTGGCTTTCTCAAGGCTTCGACAACACCAGCCCCAGCCAATGCAAGGTGAAGAGGCAAAGAGTACTCGGGTTTACGGCTCTACCTTGGGTCTTGGTGCGTTTCGTAACGGGGCCTCGGTGCGTTACGTAACCTTCAACAGTGTAGGATTCAGAACTTGAGTTGCGAGTCTGGGGCATCGGAAATGCCAAGCTCGTGAATTCCCAAGCCCGGTTGCCCTAAACCCTAAACCCTAAACCCCTAAACCCTAAACCCTGAACCCCTAAACCCTAAACCTGTCGCCTAGGGAGTCCACGAGACGCTCCGGGCAAATTTGGTTCCTGATCCCGGCTCGGCAGGCACACTGCGGGGCTTCTAGGGTTTAGGGGGTTTAGGGGGTTTAGGGGTTTAGGGTTTAGGGGTTGAGGGTTTAGGGGTTGAGGGTTTAGGGTTTAGGGTTTAGGGTTTAGGGCTCAGGGTTTGGCGTTTACGGTCTGAGGGGTGGGGGTTTTTTACGGTTGATGATATAAATCCTGCATTACCCAAAAGAAGGAATATACCATAATTCCCATAGTTTAGGGTCCTGAAGGCCATAATTCCCATAGGTTAGGGTCCTGAAGGCCATAATTCCCATAGTTTGGGTTCCTGAAGGCCATAATTCCCATAGTTTAGGGTCCTGAAGGCCATAATTCCCATAGTTTAGGGTCCTTATAACGTAATGCAGGATTTATACCATCAACCGTAGTTTGCACGTTGTGTTTGATCAGGTCGCTCCCGGGCTTCTGGAGGGGCTTCAATAATTTAAAGAAGGTTTTGCGGCATAATATATGGGGGTTTCCGAATATAGGGAACCCTAATATAGTACCCTATTTAGTAGGATCCTCATTATAAGGACCCCAAAATAAGGACCCCTTGTTTTCGGAAACTCCCATATTGTACTTCTAGTAAGGACCCCCAAGCTATTGTTGGTCATTATGTAGGCCCCTTTTGTGTCACAACTTGGCCTCGCTGCGCGGTGTGGAGCTTCGGGCCATGGGCGCCGGGGGGTGCTTACGCAGGCGCTCAGAGCCGGGTTATTTGAAAGGAAACTGCAGGTGGGGAGTTTAGGGTTCCTTTAAAAGGGGTTTAGGGCTTTAGGGTTCTAGGGTTTAGGGTTTAGGGTTTAGGGGTCAAAGGAAACTACAGGTGGGGAGTTTAGGGTGTGTGTGTGTGTGTGTAAATATATATAAGGCTTCTATAAGACTTCCATATGGTATATATACCTACTATAAGGCTCCTATAACGGTAGCTACCCACCTGAAAGTGTCCTAGATTATTGCTAGCAAGAGGCCACAGAGAATAAAACCCCCGAGCACCTTGCCGTGATGACACGTGCAAGAAGGTTTGCACGGTTTGATGGCCATCATGCTTGCAACTATGACGCGGGTGAGGACGGTGGTGGTTAAGGTCTTGGACTTTAATGCTGTTGATGCGCGGAAGCACACACACACACACACCGTAAATCCTATAACCCGATAAGCCGAACTCGAAGGGCTTCAGGTTCGCACCCCAAATTTCGCGCTCAAGCTTCCAGGATCGTGTTGCAGATCGTCGGTTTTTGGAGCTTGGGGTTGGCGCACACTTTCCCCCTGAAATCCTGAATCCTCAGTCTCAGGGCTGCTACCAGAAACCTGACTACTAATTCCAAAACAAGCCTTGATACGAGTACTCAGCCCTGGGTCTAGTTGTGATATATCATATATCACTACATTGCCTTTCGAAGTCCAAGGAGTAATGCTACGACGTACCAAATGACTCAGGTCAATCTTGCCTTAACGAGAGCCGAAGACGAAGACCCAAGAAGCTCCGAACCCTAAGCTCCAAAGAAGAACACAGCATATAGGGTTCCTTTAAGGGATCTACAAGGGTTCTACAATGGTTTAGGCTTTAGGGTACCCAGACCTCCTTCCAAAATCCCTTGCTGCATGAGGAGCAGATACTTGTCTGCCAAGTAGACCTGCAGCTTGCTGTGGGTACTTCGGGTTTCTATCCACAGGTTCTGGCAGGTTACGCCGGGGTTCCTCTTCTTGTGCCTGTCACCACTCTACCGTCGCTGCTCCCAAATCTTCTTATTGCTGGTTTGATTCTTGCAAGCAGCAGTACTGCTGGCGTTTGTGGTTGCTGTGGTAGCAGGACGAGGAGTAGTGGCCGGTGTTGTTTTTTCGGGCAGGCTAAGGCTTAGGGTTCCGTGCTTGGGGTTTAGTGCTTCTGTTGCAAAGTTGCAGTCGTCGTAGTCCTTCATTTTTCAGCTAGTTCAGACTCGAGCAATGCAGCAAAGATGCGGGCTGCGCAATCAGGCTTCCCAGCACAGACCTTGCAAAACAGCTCAAAACGCTTCAGCTACGAACCCTAAACCCTAAACCCTAAACCCTAAACCCTGGGTCAGAGGGTCTAGGAGTCTTTGGGAACCCCTCGACCCGAGCCCCTAAACATTACAAAACCGAAGACCGACTAAAACCTTCTCCCCTTTACAAACTCGTCTATAAGCCCTACAAGCTCTATCAATTAAGACTTAGGGGCTCAGTATCCCAGCCCCAAAAAAGCTAAACCTCTATTTAGACTACGGTAGACTTGTATAATTAAGCACCATAAAGGTTGAAGGTTACCTACACAGCCCCTAGGAAGGAAAGTGGGAGTCTCTGGAAAACTGTGGGGCTCAGCCGCTCTGCAGTTTCGGATTTCCCTGGCGTTGTTTTTGGGTCTTTGGGGTTGCAGGCGTTAACGCCAGAGACATGTAAAAATAGCAGAAAATTATGGTTTCAGGCTTGGGCTGTTACAAATTCAAGACTTTTTTTCGAAGGCCCCTTACATGAAAACCCTGAGTCCTAAAGTCCCCCACCCCAGGGCCATGAAGCTCTTAGGGGTTTAGGGTTTAGGGTTTAGGGTTTAGGGTTTAGGGTTAGAAGCCCCATGAATCCTGAAGGACTCTGACTCGTAACGACCAGGGTAAACAGAGTTGGGGTTGGCTGCGGTGCTACATTTTAAAATGTACTGGAGGACCTTGTTAAGCAGGGTGGGGAGGCTTTAGATACCATGTTGAAGAGTATACCCAAAAACCTAAACCCTAAACCCTCAGCTCTACATAGGAGAGACCAAGGCACGCGGCCCTCACTAGCTTGTTGTCTGTGGTGCTCTCCTGAGCCAACGACGCTGCAGCTTCCGGCTAATGCGTAAGGAGACAAGGCAGCAGTGAGTCTGCAGAGAGAGATGGAGGCAAGAGGTTACGCTTGACTGGGCTTTGAAAAAAAGTATAGACTGTTAATTTATATTGGTTCCTTTAAGGAAAGGTCCCCCCAAAAAGTATTAAAGTATGGTACTCTAAAGCCCAGTTGAGGCCCATGAGTCATTGATTGTGTAGGGCTCCCACCGCAAAGTTCTCTAATTCACAGACTCTTCTAGACATCTGACGGCGGATGAATCTCATGTGGAAGGAGGCTTGGAGAAATGAAGCTTCAGCTTGGCTGCTCTTCATTACCTTGCTAAAAGTATAACTTTTAGTACCCCGATTATCAAAAAAGGCTAATCCTAAAAGTGATAAAGCTNNAGTGACTGTAAAGTTCAACCAAGGATTTCGCATTTCAGTGACGCAGGGTTTTTGGCTACGGAGGTTTCAGGCCGTAGAGGACTAACCCAAGGGTCGGAACTCGCTTCGCTACATGTCGGTTTAGGGTTTAGGGT
>CAJNDV010036098.1:4852-18757 GCA_905221635.1 Symbiodinium sp. CCMP2456
CCCTAAACCCCTAAACCCTATAAGCACTAAGCCCTACACCTTGCAGCTCAGGGCTTAAGCTTAGTGTTTAGTGTTGAGGTTCAGGGCAAATCCGTTCTGGCAGATATCACAGGCCCTGCAATGAACGGCCCTGAACTGCTAGTGGCATTCCCAGAGACTCCAATATCCCTTAATTAAGGAAAATACCTTAAATTATATTAGGATCCCTAATTATGATTCAAAGTATATCCCTTAATTAAGGGACATTGGAGTCTCTGGGTTCCTTGGGTTCCCTACTACATACGTTCAAGTCAGGAAGCCACCCGGGCTTCCTACAGGCCCTTCTATGCCAAGCCCTCAGAGGCTGAAATGCACCAACCCAAAACCCTGACCCCGTGATCTCTACTTTAGGAGTTTAGGAGTTTAGGGTTTAGGGGTTTAGGGTTTAGGGTTCTACACCCACTCAGGCACCCACTCTGAGATACCATCAAAGGGGGGGTCTTAAAACGCCTTATCTGGTCCCGGTTTTTGGGTGCGCCGACCCCCCATCCGCCACCCCGCACGCTACTAAGGTCTAAGGTCCAAACATACCGAATCTCTGTGACTGCGCACACTTCTTCCACATGGCGGCTCCAAGACCGTTAACTGTCACGAGGATCTCGTCCCAAGCATACCGGATCCTTGTGACGGTGGACACTTTCCAACCACGTGTTTGAGTTTGTAATTAGAGGCTTTGGCAAAAAGGTTCTAGTTCTAAACCCATTGTACTTTGCAGGAAACATAAACAAAAACTAGCATGGAGTGTTTGTAAGCTGAGTTTAATGAAAAACTAGCAAAAAAAACGTCGATCCCGCAAGGGACACGTGGAGGAGCTTCAGCTTCGGCCAGATGGCACTGCGGTGATATGAAGAGGGGCCTTCGGGTTTAGGGTTGAGGGTTTAGAGGTTTAGAGTTTAGGGGTTTAGGGTTTAGGGTTTGGGGTTTAGGGTTGAGGGTCTAGGGGTTTAGGGGTTTGGAGTTTAGGGGTTTAGGGTTTAGAGTTCGGGGTTTAGGTGTTCAGGGCTTCGGGTTTAGGAGTTTACTTGGGGTTGAAAAAGCGCTTAGAAGGTGTTTGGCGTGTACTCTCAAGCTTTATAGAAATTGGGGGGCTTAGGGTTTAGGCGTTCAGGACGTCACTTGCGCTTAAGGCGGTTTTAATAAACTGTTGGGGTTTAGAGTTCAGGCTTTCGCCTGTTTCCAGGGCCGGCAACGTCAGTCTTTAGGGTTGGAACGGTTTAGTAGAGTCAGAAGCATGTTACCCTGAACCCCTAAAGCCTAAACCCTAAACCTCTTAACCCTGAACCCCAAAACCCTAAACCTCTAAAGCCCTAAACCCTTTCATGCACACGACGTTTCTTGAACGTTTTTGGGGCCTTACCTCCGAAAGCCACCCGCCCAGACCACGCCGCAAACCCCAACCCTAACTCTACCACTGATCAAACTCAGCTGTCTGTTGCTCGACTGCGTGCAGTCAGCATCGGGTTGCGCGGGAGGTTCGGTTGGGTATTAAGGCCCCTATTAACAAGGATGATTTAAAGTGGCGCCAAAACCGATGCACCGAGGTTTGGGGGGTTGGAGGGACTGATCAGGTTGTGGTTGTTTTCAGGTTGATAGCTTGAGTTGCTTTGGGTGTGCCTTGTGCTGTTTTACTGCAAAGCATGCCCCTACACTCTAAACCATAGGCCTTAAACCCTAAACCTTAAACCCTGAACCGGAAGTGCTAAACCCTAAACCCCCAACCTTAAGCCCTGAACCGGAAGTCCTAAACTCTAAACGTTAAACCCTGAACCGGAAGTCCTAAACCCTAAACCCTAAACCCCAAAGTTTAAACCATGAGCCGGAAGTCCTAAACCCCTTAACCCTCAACCTCAAGCCCTGAACCGGAAGTCCTGAACCCTAAACCCTGAACCGGAAGCCCTAAACCCCAAACCTTAAACCCTGAACCGGAAGTCCTAAAAGCCTTCGACCCCAAATCCCAAAGACCAGACGTAAAGGGAAGGGTTTTGGGCGATTTTGCTCCCAACCCCCATTCCACTCCACCCACGCCTTTATGAAGCCTCCCCGTTCTTCTGCCCAACCCCCCCTTGCAGGGCTGGGAGGGGGGGCAGGCACCTGCCCCCCAAATAAATAGGGTGGGCTACTTGAGGACGCGCGCCCTTTTTCGGAGGCTGTTTCCGAGCAAAGACAGCTTGCCTTTATTGTGGACTGAAAAACGAAAGTGGCTTCACAATGCGTTCCTTTATTCAGAATTGCTCATAAGCATCATACTGCAATTCAAAACAGGAGCTGCGTTGTCATGGTATACAATTTTTTTTCCTGTCTTGAGGGGTTTAGGGTTTAGGGTTTTTGGTTTAGGATTTAGGGTTTAGGGGTTTAGCGTTTAGAGGTTTAGGGCTTAGGGTTTAGGGTTTAGGGTTTAGGGGTGCTTCAGGGTTTGGGTACCAGCACCCGCGAAGTGCCCTTTGATGGAGCCCTTATGGACCTTAATAGTGGGTATTTAGGGTACAGGAGAGGGCAGTTGGGTGGTCTAGGCAGAGTGTTTAGGTTTTGAACCTTAAGCCCTAAACCCTAAACCCTAAACCCCTAAACCCCTAAACCCTAAACCCTAAAGGCCTTAAGTCCTACCATCCTGCCTCTCTCGAGGTCACTTTAAGCACTCCCTGATCCTTGAAGCGGAGTCGTGTCCTGGTCACAAGCGGGCTCACGGTTTAGGGTTCAGGGTTGCAAGGCGTTTGGGCATTCCTTGATCTGAAGTCTGGCAGATTGAGATATTTGCCACAATGGCATTCTAGTGAATGTAGAATGAAATTTAAATTCACATACTCAGGCCTGGTCGTCCTCATGGGTGCGTGAACAAACCGAACTTCTGTCGAACTTCTGTCCGCAAACGCCGACTCCTGTGGGACGTAGAAAAACCCATCATCTGGCCCGCGCAGGGGACGGCACGTACCCAGCGAACATTTCGGATAAAGGGTGAAGCTGTTGGTTTGCAGCCTTGGAATCCAAGAATTAGATGTTTCCCTGAGGTACACACGCAAAGTGCACAGACACATGCGATCTTTCGCACTTTGGCTTCGTGTGAGGTCGGTTATGAAACTTTTCTGTCCAGCTCAAAGTTTACCCAAACCCCAAACTCTAAACCCTAACCCCAAACTCTAAACTCGACAACACCTATATGGGCTTTACTAACTTGATTCGGTTATCCTGACTTTAACATCGGCTACCCCAAAAAAGGGTCATTACAATAGAGACAATAGGCATCTTAAAAAGCGTGGCAATGTTAAATTATCATGGAACGACCATTCATTCTGAGTTTTGGGTTATCATCTCATCTAAGAACCTTGTTGTTTGTTTCTTCTACATGGAGATAAACGGTTGTTCTTCTTTTTTTTATAAGCAAGCTGTGAAGCCTGAACCCTAAACCCTAAACCCCCTAAATCCTGAAGGCAGCAGCCCTACCGTCCTGAACCCTTGTGGGCGCACTCTTGATGGCAAAATCCCACATCATCCGGAGTATAGGGGCCTAAATAATTCGAATAGGGTTTGGGGTGTATTATACTATATTTATATTAATAAGGAACCCCCAAAACGCTTTTCTAATTATTAAGGCCCCTACGTTAAGAAGGATTATTTAAAGGAGTTCACCAGAGTTCCATGCACTTAGTTAAGGCAATGCTGGATTTTGGCCACAGCCCCTTAAGCCGTGAACCCAAAGCAGTTAACTCGAAGCCTTCTAAACCCCAAAACCTTAAGCCTAGAACCCTATCTATGTCTCCATTGTGGTTCCCTTTTTTGGTTTGACCAATTTTATGTTTGGGGTCCTATAAGGTAACCCCACAAAACAATTGAGACTACAGGTAAGTTCTTATCAGGCCACTCGCTACGGTTGATGATCTAAACCCTGCATTACCCATGATATACGGGATGTACCATAATTCCCATAGTTTAGGGTCGGACCCTAAACCCTAAACCGGGTCCTTCGGGTAATGTGGGATTTCTATCATCAACAGGGGCATCCCTCATCACACCGGATGCACAGGTCGGGTACAAGCTGGGAAAAACATTGCAAAGGCGAGTGGAAGGCCAGTCTCGGCTTTAGCGTAGAAGCCGGATTGACCAATACTATTCCTTACGGTTCCATACTAAAGTTTACGTAGATTTCCTCCCGAAGCCCTATTCTAGCAGATTAAGCCCCCCAACAAAACCCTTATAGTTGCCCTTATAGTAGCCCCTTATTGACCCTGTCTAAGAACCCCTTTAAAGCAACCCTATAAAGCCCTTGCGGGTGTTACGGGCGTGGGGCTTCGGGCCATTGGCTTCCGGGTTTACGGCTTTCTGATTAGGGCTTGCAGGGTTTAGGGTTGCTTCCCCCCATAAACCCGAAACCCTAAACCCTAAACCCTAAACCCTAAACCCTAAACCCTAAACCCTAAAACGTAGAACCTCCGAAATGAAGAGTTTCATGTCCAGGCTCAAAGAGCTCATCTCGATGCTGAGGGTCTCTTCTGAACCCTGAACTTCCCCAGTCGTTCCCTTTTGCCCTTTTTGTTTTTGGGGTTTGGGGTTTAGGGGTTTAGGGGGTAAAGCGTACCCTTTTCCCCTTTCGATTTTTGGGCTTGGGGTTTAGGGGTTTAGGGAGTAAAGCACTTTTGCCCTTGTTCTTTCTGGGGCTGCTTGCAGGGCCCTTATAGGGTTCCATAAAGGATCTCTAGGATTCAGTACCCTTTTGCTCTTTTTGCTTTGGGGTCTGGGTGAGAACGCGCAGAAGATGAAAGATTTTGGATACACGTAAAGAAAGTCTCACACTCTCGGCGTTGTTGCTTGGACAGTTGTAACAGCATCTTTTCTCAAACAGGCAGTCGCCGATTCCAGTAGCCAGAAAGCCACATACCGCTGCCGTGAGCTACTGCGCCTGTTCCATCTTCAAGCCCAACCCCCCTACCCTAAACCCTAAAATTCTAGGGGAAAACAACTTCCACTTTCAAGGTTTGAGGGTTCGGTGTTGGAGGGCTCGGGGATTTCTATAGGGGTGCAAGCGGTGGGACTTGGGTTGGCCTAGGGAGGTGTGTGTTCTAGTGGAGTTTGCAGTGGTGCTACTGAATTTCAATGGGATTGTTCTAAGTTGGGGTCTTCAAGTGGAGTTGCGGTGGGTCTGATTCGAAAGTGGTAATGGTTTTGAGAGGTCTTAAGTATAATGTAGTTATGATCCTTAAGATGCTACAGGTCATAGCTTCATTGTTGTTACTACCTTATCCCCAAACCTTATTCCTATTATGGATATTATGTTAGAGAATACCATTTCCATTTTCAAGGGTTAGGGATTTGGGAATATGGGTTTTTCTATGGGGGTATTGGTGTATGGGGTTTAGAGTGGGTTTTGTCTATCTTTCTATGGGTCTTTTGGTGGTTCCATCGTAGTGGTCTTGATGTGGGTCTTTCGGTGAGTAGAGGGTTGAGGTATAGGTTGTTATGCTTTGGGTGCTAGGGGGTGGTGCATGGTTAGAAAATGGAAATGGTAGTTGCTAACTTAGTATCGGGTTCATTGGTAGGTTCATATTACGAACCGAGTCGCGTTCCCTTAGCAATCTTCAAAAAGACGGCAGTCTGATTATTCAGGTCCCGATACTAAACCTCCAGGTAACCTGCATCGTGAGCTGAATATAGCCGTAGTCTAATTCTCAATGCCTGGCATTCCATACGAAGCTCGAAAACCCAACACCGAAAACGTATCAAACCCGAATCCCCCAACCCCAAAACTTGCGCCCATGAATCAAAACCCTAGATCCCGGATTCCTGCAGCCTGAAAAATCCGTTTAGAACCTTGTAGAAACGTCGTGTAGAGACCTAAATGGGAGCCCGAATGGAATAACGCTAAAACCCGCCACCCTAAACCCCCAAAGCTCTAAACCCTCATGCCTGAATCCTAAAGCTTTAAGCCCGAAGCCCTTAAGAACTCGCTGAGCCCTAAACCCTAAGCCCTAAACCCTAAATGCTAACCCCTCAACCGAAACCCTGAGCCCTAAACCCTAAACCCTAAATCGAAACCCTGAACCCTAAACCCTAAACCCTAAACCGAAACCCTGAACCTTGAACAACTCCCATAAAGCCGAGAGGTCCATCGGGTGAAACACCTCGGTGCGGATCTCAACGCCGAGGGCGACCGCGAGATCGAACTGAAGGCACCTTTAACGGAACCCCTAAAGGAACCCCGAAATTTAGGGGGTTTAGGGTTTAGGGTTCAGAGTTTAGAACATCTGAGTTACTTAAGGAACCCCTAAATTTAGGGTTTAGGGTTCACAGTTTAGAACATCTGAATCACTTAAGGAGCCCCTAAATTTAGGGTTTAGGGTTCAGGGTTTAGAACATCTGAATCACTTACGGAACCCCTAAATTTAGGGTTTAGGGTTCAGAGTTTAGAACATCTGAATCACTTACGGAACCCCTAAATTTAGGGTTTAGGGTTCAGGGTTTAGAACATCTGAATTACTTGAGGAATCCCGAAAAGGAGCCCCACAGGGTAAACCTTAAAGGAGCCCCTCTGGGTTACGAGAACGGGTGCGGTATTTGGCAACTTTTGTGTTTACGCGTTGGGTTTCTTGTGATTTAAGGATGTAGGCGTTCTTTTTTGTTTAGGGCTTTCGGATCTAATTTTTCAGGGTTCTTGTAATTGAGCTTTGCTTCGGAATCATTGTCAGTTCTATTCTAGTGCAAGTCGAGGAGTTGTTGAAGATGTGTTTTTAGGGTCCAAGGTGCTCAGAGTATAAAGAACCCTAAACCCTAAACCCCAAACCCTAAACCCTAAAGATGCACGGCTTACAACACCAGGGGGAACACCTTGGAGTCCTTTTGTATTTTGTTGGTGGTGGTGTAAGGTTTCGGGGTGTAGGCTTCTTCGTGCGGAACAATCTCCCGGTGCTTCGGCTATGGGACTCGGGTTTTTTGGGGTTTATGATTGGGTTTAGGCTTTTGTTTTAGGGGTTCAGGGTTGGGGCTTTTGTCTTTAGGGCCTGGGCTTTCGGGGTTGGGCGCGAGGTGTGGGATTTCGTCAGCAGCAGTTGTGGAGAGCGTCCCGAGCCCTGCATCCTACGCCCTAATAATGTGGACCCCTGACTAGCAAGCCCCCATAATTTCAAGGGTCTTAATTTATGCTATGATCCTTATTTTAAGCATGTTTTGTTTGAGGGGTGTTGGTAGATCCCTATGCAGGCCCCAAAATAGTATGGCACCCTTATAAACAGGAAAAAGGGACCTTAATTCAGAGAAATACCCACATACACGCACACGAAACAGCCTTACTGCAGAACCTGGTAGCCCTGACGCCTTGCCCTTCGACCTCCCTAGAGCCCAAAGCCTTAAGCATTTGGGTTTAGGGTTTAGGGTTTAGGGTTTAGGGTTTAGGGTTTAGGGTTTAGGGTTTAGGGTTTAGGGTTTAGGGTTTAGGGTTTAGGGTTGGCGGCTTAGGCTTCAGGGTTCTTTAAGCCCAATCCCCCCCAAAACTCACGCAAAACCCTCATAGCGACTCGCCTGACCCCAAACCCTAAATTCCTAAACCCTATACCTTAAACGCTAAGGCCCTCATATAGGGGCCTTCCCAGTTACCTATACTACTTTGGGGGTTCCTGATTATAAGTATAGTATAACGGGTCCCACAACCCTATTCTCATTTATACTGCACTCCAAGATCCTACACCGAAAGGTTTCTTCATCCGACTCTGAGCCAGCGATTGCTGATCGCCTTGTCGTTTGCGGCACGGCGCCCGGCGTCAACGGCTTCCAAGGCTCTGCAAAGAGTTGGGCGAGGGTTTTGGGTCTGGGGCTGAAGGTTCAGGGTGTAGGGGTTGTAGGGTTCAGGCGCGGAGTGAGGATTAGCCATAAACTCGAAAGCCTAAAGCCCAAAACCTAAACAGTAAAACCTAAACCCGAAACCCTAACCCGAAATATATCATCTCGTGTCTTTTGGGGTTATACCTTCGCATCCATGGTCATGCCTCTTTTGTGGTATTCTGGGAGATTTGCAAGACATTGCAAGACTTATACAAGCTTGGTACGTGCAATAGGAGGGTTTATGGGTTCTGGTTTTGGTAGGGGATTTGGGATTCCTAATGTTGGCTCTATTCTGGGGCCTTGGTAAAAATCCCCTGCGCCGTTTTGGTGGTTCAAGTTAGACCTCATGCGGTAATACGCCCGAAACCGCAACATGCCATCAGGTACCAATCGTTATAGCCTAACCCCTGAAGCCATTTAGCAACCCTTGCTAGCACTCTCCCTAAGCCCTGAACCTCTGAGCCCCTACACCCTTAATCCTAAACCCACAGGTGCCGTCTGTCGCCTCTACCCGGAAAACCACAATGTGCCCAACAAGCCGCGGGCGCCCTCAAACGCACCTGAGCCTTCCGAGGAGGAGTGGCTTTTTCTTCTTGTTTTTTTTCTGCATGTTGTTGCTTATTTGATTGTGCTCGTGGGCTTTGGTTCTCGTTCTCGGTTTTGATAATTGTGTTTTTTGTTTGTCTAAATAACAGGGCGCGGGGCTTCCGGTGATTTTTCTACTTCATCAGAGGAGTTTACGGTTTGTTGTGAGGGTTATATGGCTTGTCTGGCTTCACAAGGCTTTAATCATCTTTTGTCTTGATTCTAGTGCGGCTTCCTTAATCACTGCCTTCTGGATTAAAAAGGACCTTATCAAGGTTTTGGGGCTGCGTGGTGTTTCACGATTTGGGGTCTAGACTTTGGTTTGAGGGATAAGGGTTTCGGGCTTCCGGTGCAGGGCTGGTGCTATGAATTGCATTGTGCGAGTGGTTGATCATGTTTGTGACTATTGTTGTTGCGGCAGTATTGCAAGTGGTATTAGTTACCATACCTATGATGGTGATGGTAATGGTGATAGTAATGTAATAATGATTATGATCATGAGAAAATGATCATGATGGTGATGGTGATGATGATGATAGATCCTGATGATCATTCCAAAGTCTAGCGAGCTCTCTCATGGGGGAGTGTGCTGTCTCGGGTATGGGATAGTTCCCGGGGTTATAAAGGGGTTGATGTACAGCTCAGGTCGGATTGTTCAATGAAAGATGTTGGTCGCTTGATCGCTGTGTTTGGTGCATGGACTCAAGTTTAAAAGCTTTGCAAGCATGCTGTGCCAACCGGGCCCCAGCACATGGGAGCCATATCATGAGAGTCAGCACGATCCTCCGTGCCCTCTGCTGATGGCATCGTGTTGGCGGTTGCGATGTTCTATGGCTTTTCCTAGTATTCCTGATGTTGTTTGCGGTGGCAATGATGTCTATGCCCGTGATGACGCTGTTGTCTGCGAAAAGACTAGATTTTCCCTGCGCCTTGATCAAATCCTGAAGCTTATAATTCCCTCAGCCGCACAAAATCCGAAACCCCTTGCCGAATACTCCTCCAGGGGCCTCACCCTGCAGCTTCAGCCCTGAAAAAAGCCCAAAAACCTAGAAGCCATAGATGCGTGCAGGAGTTGCAGCTACTCTTCGAAACAACCGGCTTTTCGCACCCCGGCTGTTGGGCAAGCTATAGCTGCTGTCCCGCCTACCCATCTATCCGTCTTTCCCTCTATCTATGTTTCCATCTTTCTGCCTACCTTTATGAATGCACGCATTGATTATGCCCTTATCTTAGCCTGCTACCAGACCCGTCCGAAACTTCACATAATATGAAGGTTGTTTCATGAAATGGTATTACTATCTGTTCCAAGTCCTTCACCGCTTGCACCTTAAACTGACCCCAACACCTTAGTACCCTAGGCTATTTTTTCCAGAGGCGGCTCCCTAGAGCATTGTTGTTGATGATTGGCAACCCAAGGAAAGAGTCTACATACTCTGAAATGTTTTTTAACGCATCACTCCGATCCCCAGACCCCAAACTAAACCCTAAACCCCTGCGAAAAGAACATTAAACCCTACATGCACCCTAGCTCTAGACCCTGAACTCGAAACGCCGACCCCCAAACCCTTTTCCCTCTGCCGGAAAGCTTAATTCAACCCTACCAGAGCGTCTCAAGTGTTACACTCAGCCCTAAGCCTCTAAACTTCAATCCAAAAGCCCCTAAACCCTAAACCCCAAAGCCCCCAAACCCTAAACCCAAAAGCCCCGAAACCCAAAACCCCTAAGCCCCTAAACCTAAACCCTAAGCCCTAAACCCTCAACCCCTAAGCCCCCAAACCCAAAAGCCCCTAAACCCAAAACCCCTAAGCCCCCAAACCCTAAACTGGTCTCAGGAAGGAGCGATGTGCCGACGCCCTCCGTGCCGTAACTGCAGCGGACTCCCAGTCGGACGAGTCTTCGCGCGCGGCACCCCCGCTGAGGGTTTAGGGTTTAGGGCTTAGGGCTTGGGGTTAAGGGTTAAGGGTTTTTCGGCTCGGTTGTTGACTTGGTTTTCTCTCCTTTTGAGGTACTAGGTAGGGCTCAAGAGCTCGTTTGCAGGTCCCAGACTGTCTGAGAGTTTTTTTTCTTTTGGGCTTAGTAGCTGAGTAGGTAGCCTTTAACTTTTTGTGTTGAAAAAACCCTACCATAACTGGCCTAAACCCTAAAACCTAAAAGCTAAAACCCTACCGTAATTGAAAAGGTTAGCCATTTTTGGCTAGGAGACCCCGGCCCCTCAGTTGGACATGTCGATGTGCAGGTTTAGTTTGTGCTCTCGGAGCTTCAGTCCATCGTCTTTGGTTGCGAGTCTTGAGATTTTTGTACAAAATGGCAGTTCAAGATAGGCTCATAACTCTAAACACAAGTCTAAGTCCTAAACCCTTAAAGCCCCAAAGCCTAAAACGCTGAACCCGCGACCCGTAAACCCTTGAACCCTACACCTCCAAAGCACGAAACCCCGAAACCCTGTTTGTCGCTTGTTTGAGCACCTTGGTCTTACTTGCCGGCCTTGTTTCCCGAATGCCCACTTAACCCAAAGCCCTAACTTCAACCCTAAACCCAAAATCTGAGCTTCCGGGACCCAGAACCTGGGTTGCTAAGAAGCATGTGACCTTGCACCCAAGTGCCCCCGCCCACAGGCCTGAACATGTGGTCGAACCCCGAACGCCAAAGAGGGATTACTGCATTAAAAGCAACTGTTTAGGGTTTATGGTTGCATTGATTTTTTTTGCGAGCTCGAGTGATAGTCGCATGCATGTTTACTGGTAATACCAATACGAGTAAGGTGAAGCCTAAAACGCTACAGCCCCTCCAGCATCGGAATTGCCTGCATCCGAAGCAGCTTTCAACTACAGCCCCGTCAAGGTCTGCTGGAAAACCCGTAAGAATATGGAAGATTTAAGCCCGAAGTTAAACCCAAAAGCGCCGATAACTTCTAGATCTTTCGTAAACACAAGCTTCACTACACCTTAGCAGATTCTAGAGCATGATAAACCATGCGGAACGGTAAAGCGGAGCCAAACTACAGACAACCCTCATGCAACATAACGAACAAAACCAACAAGGCACACCTCCCCAAACTGCCCTACACAAATCCCCAACAAACGCCTTAATGCTCAAGGCAGCTCAGCCTTAAAGGAACATTAAAGGAACCCCAGGAAGGAACTCCACAAAGGAAGCTAAACCCCAAACCCTAATCCCTAAACCCTAAACCCAACGAGCCCCTTAATTAAAGGAAGCCTAAACCCTAAAGCCTTCGAAGAAATCCCAATAGAACCCGTTAAAGGAACCCTAAACCCTAAACCCTGGGAACCCTTAAAGGAATCCTAAACCCTTAAGGGAACTCTGTTAGAGCCTAACAGCAACCCTTAGAGGAGCCCTTAAAGGAGCCCTCGACCCAAAACCCTTAAAGGAACCCTCAGACGGAGCCTCTTAAAGGAACCCTTTGAAAGGAACCCTTTGAAAGAACTCTTAAAGGAACCCTTAAAGGAACCCCTTTGAAAGGAACCCTTTGAAAGGAACCCTTTGACAGGAACCCTTGGAAAGGAACCCGAACCCTAAACCCTAAACCCTAGTCCCTTTGAAAGGAACCCTAGCGATAAGCCCTAAACCCTAAACCCTAAACCCTTTTAAAGGAACCCTTTGAAAGGAACTCTAACGACAAGCCCTAAACCCTAAACCCTATAAACCCTAAACCCTAAACCCTAAACCCCTAACCCCTAACCCCTAAACCCTAAACTCTAAACCCTAAACCCTTTTAAAGGAAGCCTTTGAAAAGGGGCGCCCCCCTGAAAGGCACGCCTCGAGGCGGCCGCCTCCAGGCTTTTCGAGGAGCCGCTCGACGACAAGGCGCCCTGGCCCGGGGTGTTTTGGAGGGTTTGGAGGGTTTGGAGGNNGTTTAGGGTTTAGGTTTTGGGGTATGTAGGGTTTAGGGTTTAGGGTTTAGGGTTTAGGGTTTTTGGAGGGGGTTTGGAGGGTTTAGGGTTTGGAGGGTTTAAGGTTTGGAGGGTTTGGAGGGTTTTCGGGGTTTAGGGTTGAGGGCTTAGGTTTAGGGTTTAGGGTTTAGGGTTTAGGGTTTAAGGTTTAGGGTTTAGGGTTTTGGGGTTTAGGGTGCAGGGTTTAGGGGTTTTGGGGTTTAGGGTTTAGGGTTGAGGGTTTTGGGGTATTTAGGGTGGAGGGCTTAGGCTTACGGTTTAAGGTTTAGGGTTTTGGGGCTAGGGTTTAGGGGTTTAGGGGTTTAGGGGTTTAGGGGTTTAGGGGTTTAGGGTTTAGGGTCTAGGGTGGAGGAGGTTTAGGGTGCAGCTTTTATTTAGAGTTTAGGGGGTTATTTCGGGTTTAGGGTTTGTGCAGGGTTTTGGGTTTCAGGTTTGTTTAGGGTGTAGGGTTTGCGGTTTTCATATCCACGAGGGATCGGCTAGGCCGACTAGGCAAGATTAGGTAAGATTAGTTTAGATGAGACTAGTTGAGATAGTTGTAAATAAATCAAACATGTTGCATGCTCGTTTGGCTTTGAGCTTTCTAGGGTTTATGCATGTGTGTTTGTGTTTTGTGTGTGGGTGTGTGTTTTTTTGTCTAGACTTGTAGAGAGGTGTCACAGGTACTTGTGAGTGTGTGTGTGTGTGTGTCTGTGTTTGTTGCCCAGAGTTGCAGAGAGGTATGGTAGGTGCTTGTGTAATGGAGTTGCTTTAAATGTTTCTATACAAAGTTAGGGCTTAGGGCATGAGGGTTGAGGGTTTAGGGCTGAGTTGGTTCTTGTTTAACGGTACTACCTCCTCGTTGGGTTGGTGGGGGTTCCAGGGGTTTAGATAGGGTGAGCATTTTGCGTATAGGGTTTGCAGGGGGCTCTTGAGCTTCGCAGTTCAGCTAGTGTAGGGTTCAGGGTTCAGGGTTATACTAGCAGGGGCTAGTTTGCAGCACTAGCGGTCGCTAGCGCTTTAATGCAAAGCTTCGTACCCCAAAGCGTGGGAATGGGGTCCTCTGTAAGTTACACTTAGGAAGCAGGGATTTAGCTTCAGGTTTAAGGAGGCTTTTTTGAACTAGATCTTTAGAGGGATCTTGACATTCGCTAGGGCTCAGAGGATCTGGGAGAAACAAGAAGGATCGTTAGAGATGGAGGCTTTCAGTTGGTGTCCCCTTGTGGCTTTTCGGGTTTAGAGTCTAAGGACTTAGGGTCTCTTGAGGACGATTACCCGAAGCCCTAAACCCTATAACCCTAAACCCCTATAACCCTATAACCCTATAGCCCTATAACCCTAAACCCTAAAACCCTAAAGCCCTAAAGCCCTAAAACCCTATAGCCTAAAACCCTATAGCCGTAAACCCTAAACCCTAAAGCCCTAAACGCTAAACCCTAAACCCCAAACCCTAAACCCTAAAACCTTGAACCCTACATAGAAGAAGAGTCTGAAATCGATCCCAGGCCCCCGCCCAGGAGGTCTCTGAGGCATTGCCACACAGAGCCGAGTTTGAGGGGATGGGCGATGTTTAGGGTTTAGGGTTTAG
>CAJNDV010036099.1:0-11057 GCA_905221635.1 Symbiodinium sp. CCMP2456
AACCCCTAAACTCTCAACCCTAAGCCTCAAATCCTCAACCTTAAGCCTTAAACCCTGAACTCTAAACCCTAAACCCTAAACCCTAAACCCCAAACCCCTAAACTCTCAACCCTAAGCCCCAAACCCTCAACCTTGAGCCCTAAACCCCGAAGTTCGGGAGCCCATTGGAGTCTCTTGAGCCTGGGCTCTGCCAGTGAGGCCCTAAGATCTGAAGCAAGTGGTTTAGGGTTTCGGATTTAGAGTTTTGGGTTTAGGGTTTAGGGTTTAGGGTTGAGGGTTTAGGGTTTTGTGGCATTGATAACTTGGAATAGGGTTGGGAGAGATGGGTGTTTTCCTGGAGTGTCAAATGGGTGCTAGGGTGTTAGGCGGCTGTGGAGACGTATAGGACCCTGAGCGTAAAAGCCCGCAAACCAAAGCAACCCGAAGTCCCCCACACCTTAGTACTACGCCCCACAATCCCAACCCCAGAACTACATCTTAGTTCTAAGCCCTATAAGCCCTCAACCCTAAGCCCTAAACCCCTAAACGCTAAACGCTAAACCCTAAGCCCTCAACCCGAAACCCGAACCCTAAACCCTAGAAGCCCTCAACCTTCAATCGCGGGTGCAGGAGCGTTCCAGCCGTTGTCCAGGGACAGAATGGCTGGACACCTCTCCAGAACCGGCAATCCCTGAAGATGCGGCGCTTCCTTCGTAATGTGCGATGATGGGGTGAGGGAGGTTCCTTGAACCCCAAAGCCATAAACCCGTCAAATCCCCACAGATCCCTTAAAGGAGCCCCTTACGGGCCCGAAGCCCTAAAGTAGGGATCCATCCTTCTGAAGCCACGGGCTCCCCCTGCAGTTGCCGCCTTTTTTTTTTTTTTTACCTCGCCGTGGGATTGATCTCAAGGCCCATGAGGTGTGACTTCATGGAAGCCAGGTCTCGGAAAAAAAGGGCTCGAAGTGGGTTTTAGGTTTCGGGTTTAGGGTCTCCTGGTTTAGGTTTCGGGTTTAGGGGCTCCTGAGTAGTTGCATAGTTCCGAATTTTTTCGGAGTTCGCCGCCTGGTCCAGAATCCCTCCTGGCATGAGATCGTGGTCAGCTTCCCAAGCATCTCATGGTGCCCGGTGGACCTGAGACGCCTTGGGGGAGTTGCTTTGAAGTCCCCATTTTGGAGGGCGTGTTGCGTCATGCCGTGTGCACATTTTGTGACTGCTGCCCCTGTGTGTTGCAAATTTTATCCTAAACTCTAAACTAGACCCTCAGCTCCATGACAGCCTTGCCGTGGATACCTCGCAGTACAGGGTTTTAGGGTCTAGGGGTTTAGGGGAGGGGTTCAGGGTCCAAGGGTTTCGGGGTTTAGGGGTTTAGAGGTTTAGGGAGCTGAAGACTTGACGGCTGATGCGCCTTTGAGCGTGCAGCAGCCTCTCAGCGGCGCAGTCTTTCTTTGCTACGGCGAAGCCAATGTAAGTCCAGTCCCTTGCAGCAGCTGCTGCGTTGCGAACCCTCGGCCCTAGGCCTCGACTGCCCCTTCGGCCCTAAACCCCAGCCTCCGACTGCCAGGGCTGTTTCCTAGTTGCTTGGCTAAGGAGGCCCGTGCATGCACTGCCCCGGCCCCTTCCTGCTGCAAGCAAAAGAGACATCCCGAGCTCACACTTGCCAATCCGTCGGCATCTGTGGGCTGCTCTCGTGTTGCGAGGGCGTCTAGAGCTAGAGCTCGATGCTCTGCTGGCTCTTTTAGGATCGAAAGGCCAGGGACTGGGCGTCTTAGGGGCCAGGCCTCTGTGAATCGTGCCGAGTCTCGGAGCGCTGCTGCCAGTAAACCCGCCTGCAGTGTTAGGGTTTAGGGTTTAGGGTTTAGGGTTTAGGATGTAACTGCACTTCGAGCGGCTTCCTCTGAACCTCAGCTTGTTTTCGGCGGTTTAGAAGCTCCGTCTTGAGCATTGCCATTCCTATACTCAGCTACCACACCAAGGGGCAGGAGGCTCCTCAGAAAGAGTTGGTGGCCAATGCCGCAGCATCAGATGGTTGCATGTCTGCGGCCGCGATCCGATGTTGTGATGAGGAAGATGCTGTTGGCCTCCCGTCAGTTCACAGAGCATGCTAAGCTTGGAACTGGAACGGTTCCTGCCGTCAATTTCTTCTGTTCACCTCAGTGGGATGTGCTTCTGAGCATTTTTTCCAAGGCCGAAACCCCAAACCCCAAACCCTAAGCCCTAAACCCTAGACTCCTAGACCCTGAAAGGCAATGCAAAAGGGCCTTCTCTCCTTCAGCTGGCTGCGGAAGCAGGGCTCCCGCTGCCGCTCCGGCATGTGTGCTGACAGAGCGAGCACCCAGCTACCCCCCAAAGTGCAGCTGAAGAATCTGGGGTATTCAAGGAGCTGTAGCTGAAGTCTTTCAAGGTTTCAGCCTGCACTCAGCCTGGTTCCTGTTGCCGCCACTATGTTTTATAGGCCCTCAATCCTAAAGCCCAAAAGTCTACGACAGGTGCTTTTCGGAGCTCCAAGGACACAGAGCTACCCCCTTCACCGACGCCCTGGCAAGGGTCGGGGAAACACACTTGAGGGATTGCTTTTGGAAAGAGCCTAGAAGTCTTCGATGGGTACCTCAGCCTCCACCTGGACTCCAAATCACCGACCTTTTTCCAGGACTTATATAAGGAACTCATAACAAGGAGCCCCCAAAAAGGAAGGTTTTGCAGGGTTGGGGCCACGCTGATCCGGCTTAGGCTCTCCTCTCTTCGCTTTTCTGCTTGTTGGTTAGCCACCAAAAACTCATAAACAGCCCCAAACCCTGAAGAGGCCCTAAGCCCTAAGCCCTCAGAGGCGGCCTACGAGGTTTCAGGGTTGCAGAGACCTTCGAATTGCTGAGGTTGACCTGACTCCTTGGCCTTCTTCCCTCAGGCCAGCAGCTAGAACCTGAGCCGAAAGCTTCAGATCTCGGGCGTGGGGCTTTAGGGTTTGGGGTGCCGGCCAGGAGGTGCATGAACCTCGAGAGCCTTTTGTTCCGAAGGCTGAGAGGGTGGGGAGCCCCTTCTTCCTCAAAGCTGCGCAGGGCCAGGGGAGGGGCACGGCGCATGGCAGGGCTTCGGGAATCGTAGGTTTGCGGTAACACGGGGAGTAGGGCTAAGGGACTCGATTCCGGAAGTCCAACAAGAGCCCGAATTGACATGTCCGTCCCTGGGGACGTTGGGAAGCCAAGCAAAGCAATTCGAGAACTTCTACACCCCAAGCGCCCCTGAGCCATACATTCTAAACTTAGAACCCAAGCTGCCGCCACTGCTTGCCACCCTTTGTCGGTGCTCCTGGGCTTTTCAAGCGCCCTTCTTGCTGAGCTGAGCATCGAAATCGTGCGAGGCCCTCCTCGCATGGTGGGTGGCAGAAGCCCTAAACCCCGAATCCTATCTTCAGGTGGGACTTGCAATGACCTCGCGTCCTCCAAGCGCCTAGGTCCTAGGTCTCTAGGTGGAGGCAAAACAGAGAAGGCAAGAGTCAGTTCTCTGTCTCCTCGGCTTCAGCTGCATTCGGCGACCCCATCCTCCCGTAGCACCAGCTTTTCTGTCTGGTGTTTGCCGCGGGGCTTGCTGCCTGGCATCGCAGAAGGCAAGGTCATAGTCGATGCTGACATGATGGCTGAAGGGCATCCTACCCTGGCTGTCTGACTCGTCCCGCGACCGACGCCGAGATCACATACTGCTGAATCTGCTGATCAATGCGTCATTACTTCGCTGTGCAACAACAGCACTGTAAAGCCTAAACCAAACTCCTCAACCCAACACATGGAACTTAGGGTTTACCTGGACCCTAAAGAACCTACCTTTTTAGACATGAAACAAGCAGTTGAACCCTGAACCTTCGAAGTGAGAATCCTGGGCCCGAGACGACAGCCCGAGCTTCGAACCTGTAAGAGGGCCAGTGCATCGCGGCGCATGAGCCATGCAAGCCAGGTGTAGGGATTGAGGGTTTGAGCATTTAGGTTTCTGGCGCCTCTTCTTCTAAGTTTCTGGGTTTACTGCTTGGTCAAACAGTGCTGTCGTTCAAACTGGACCGAGGCTGGAGGTGAAATTTTCACACGACCACTTCGCTCCCTCTCTTGCCGGGCTTTTTTTGAAGCGTCCCTGGCTCCTTACACCTCCGTGCTTCTTGAATGCGTGATGCACAGCACACGTCAGGCCCCACACCCTGAACAAAGACCCTACAAACTGTGTCCTGAATGCCTTTGGAGGCAGGAGCTCTGTGTAACACTCTCAAAGTATGCCTCATGGAAAGTGGCCCCAGCCGCCTCGATTTTCAGAGGGGGGGCAAGCATGTGTGCAGTGCAGGATCAGGGAGTTTAGGCCGTCTAGGTGTCGGCTGCAAAGCGAGCACAAGTTACGTGTTGATCACTCGTGTCTATGGGCCAAGGGTAGTTTCATCTCTTTCTTCTAGGTTTTACCGGGACGCTCAGGGTTTCTAGCTGTTTGGGGACATGAGGCGGCGACCAAGCAGGACCACCTCCATGCCTGACCATAGGTAGCAACCGATCCTATCTTGTGAATCCTAGAAGCAAGGCAGAAGGCGATTTTGGTGATCTTCCGTTGCTTCTAGGCATGGTGTAGCGATGTTGGGCTGGTCACCTGCCTCGAAACCGCCGAGCCTGAGCTGGAAAAGGCCCCCACCAGGGGCCCTGAAGCCAACGTTTCCCCAAGGTCCCGAAGGACTGCTCCGGAGCTACCCTCTGCGTCTGCGGACGGGACGGTTTAGGGTTTAGGGTTTGGGGTTTAGGGTTTAGGGGTTTAGGGGTTTAGGGTTTAGGGCAATCAATATATGTACACCTGACACTGAGGGGGGGCTGCAGGATGCAGCTGTAGAAGGTGCGGAAGTCTCTGCCCTCGTCGGGTGGAACGTTTTTGGTATTCTCTGCCTAACGGAGCCCCTAAGATGGAGACGGGGTGTCCCTGATGGTGCCTCCTGGAATCATGAACGGAGCCCACCTCGACACATGCAGAGATGCACCGCCCTGCTAGCAGCTGTGCCCCCGCTCAAAATAGCCCCCATGGGCTTTCGGACCGCCCGGATGCCCAGCTCCTCATTGTTGACCGGTCTTGTGCTGCGCGTTTGTTGCTGTGACGCCTCTTTGGATCACCAAGCTGCAGCACAGACGGATCTTGAGATATTTCGAGTCAGTAGTAACCTCGATGTCTCGATATGTACCCTCTTGCCCTGCCCTAGACCCTCAACCCTAAACCCTAAACCCTAAACCCTAAACCCTAAACCCTAAACCCTGACCCGCAAGAGTTGCTGCCTTATCTTCACTGCCGTCAGTTTTTCTGGCACCCGTGGGCTGCTGCAAATGATCCCGTGTCCTGGTCCTTGCTCCCGAGCATGACAGAGGTCGACATCAAGTCGGTTCAGGGTTCAGGGTTTAGGGTTCAGGAGTTAGGATTACGGTGCCCTCTGTGCTGTTTGCACTCGGCTGGCTGCGTCAGATTCCAATCCGGTCTGCTTGACCTCCTGCTCGGCCATTTTACGGCGATCCCGTCCAGGCGCGCGGTTCAGTGCAAATGTATACCACCCTAAACCCTAAACCCTAAACCCTAAACCCTAAACCCTAAACCCTAAACCCTAAACCCCTAAAGTATACCACCCTAACCCCTAAAGCCTAAACCCCTACACCTCAAACCCCGAAACTCCGAAGCTCAGGTCCCCCGTTGAAGCTGGACACGGCTTGCTCCAGGGACATGCGGTTTCTTGCACTTTCGGTCTTATGCCCAGGGGTTGACAGACCCTAAACCCTAAAGCCCTAAACCCTAAAGCCCTAAGCTCTGAACCCTAAACCCCAAAGCCCTAAACCAACAACCCTAAACAGAAGCTTTCGGAGTGGAGATGGGCCCTTACGTGTGCTGCAACACGGGGAGCTCCTCTTCTTGCTAGGCTGCTGTAGGGTTTAGGGCTTAAGGTTGAGGGTTTGGGGTCCAGGGTTTAGGGCTCAAGGTTAAGGGTTTGGGGTTTGGGGTTTAGGGCTTCAGGCTAGGGTGCTTCGAGTTCAAGGGCCTCAGCTCGCAAAGCCTCAGCTGCAAGGACCTCTTTTCCTCCAAGGCCGTTTAAACCTTAACCGTACCATGACGTCCGAGGGGGAGAAGAGTGCCGCCCCTTTAGATTCAAAGGATCTGGCAGAGGATGCAGGCCGGGCAGAGCAATTCATGGAGTCTTCTTGAGGAGCTTAGTTTAAGTCGCCATAACAAGGCAGCCCTATTACTTGCTATGGATTCAGATCCCTATTCTGGCAACCCAGACTAAGCTGTCGGCGCGCAAATCTCATCGCCTGCGCGACCTTGTGCAAACTGTGGTGCGTCTGCGGTTCCCAAGTCATCCTAAGAGGTCCCCAACCTTTTGGGTTGACGCATGGCTTTTCGTGTGCTGAAGCAGAGCATCTTGGAAGAGAAGTTTGAGTTCTTCAATCTTGCAACGCCGCACGAGCCCCAAAGGCATGCAGGGAGCATCATGATGCTGCAATGTGTCCCACGCTCTCCACGGAAGCTGCTTGCAAGACGTCTCGGGAGCACGTGGTCGAATGCTTCTGCTCGCAAGCTTGGTTCCCCAAAATGTAGGGCCTATGCTGGTCCTTTGCAAAGCTACAGGCTCCGTTACCCAAAATAGCTAGGTCATCCTGCTCTGGTATCGCTTTTGCACGTGCGGTTAAGGTTTAGGTTGAAGCAAGCTTCAGTATGTGACGTGCCAGCCAAGTCTCGGCAGTTCGAGAGTGGTTTACCAGCACGAGGTGGCAGTTTATGGGAGTTTCATCCGCAATGCCTAGACTCCTTTCTTCTTAGCTCCTTGGGGAGCCATAGCAAAGGAGTTGAGATGTTGATCCTTCGAATGCCAAGCCCCCACACTCCCAGTCCCAAGCCCTCTCTTCCCATGCTTCTCGGCCCATCTGCGTGGTCGTTGACCATTACGTTAAGAGCAGCCCCAACAGGGGCCGGGACCCCGTAGCCCCGAACATGGCATCTTGACTTGAGAAGTTCCCAGACGCAAGCTGGAGCCGGGGACTAGAGCTGTCGCTGGGCCCGGGCCAAAAGCTCTCAGCTTCGTTTCTTCGGCTTGAGCCAGTTTAGGTCCTAGGTTTCGGGCGCAGGGTTTAGGGTTTCGGGTTTAGGGGATAGCCATGTTGGCTTGTGCGTTGCGAGCCCTGAGCCCGTAGAACTGAGAAGCTGGATGAGAGCTTTCTTGAATCCGACTGGTCCGCGCTTCCCTTGCCGTCTGATCTTTGGCGCCGGTCATCTAGGGCCCCGAGACGTTGCACCAAGAAGCCGTCATGAGGGAAGCCCAAGATTCAGGAAGCCGGTGAAGCAATGAAGATCTGCAGCTGGATGATCTCGGCCTCAAAGGCCTCAAAAGGTAGTAGCCCTTAGGGAAAGCAGGCCAGTGCGAGCCCCATGCAGTTTTTGAAGCATGGCCCCCCATCTCCCGGCTCACCGTGGCCCAAAGGCAAAGGCAAGGCGGGGCCCAAGAAGTGGACGCCGCAGTCTCGGAGAGCCGGCACCGGTTTTGCTCTTCTGTTTGGGATTTCGGCGCTTCGTCTCTCGGGGCTCTTGGGGCGCAGCGGCCTCGTTTTTAAAAATCGGCCCCCGGAAGGGCACCGCATCCGAGTTTCAGCTTGCCGGAAGGGTTGGGTTTTAAGAGGTGCCAGTGCGAGGTAGCAGCGGCCGAGTGCCAGGTCTGGGACCTCAGAGATCGCCTCTGATCACTTAAATCGGGGTAAACAGAGCAGACCCCATCGCCGCTTCCTGAGCCCTCAACCCCCAAATCCAGGGCGTCTGTTCACTCCGTCGTGCTGTAGAGGCGACAGCACATGTGGCAGCAAAAAGTCAGATGCTCGAGCTCCTCTCGGGTCACAGGTAAGGGCTTCTACAAGGGCTGCTACCGGTATATCAATTTAGGATGTTGTGCTTAGGGGTACATAGACCGGAATAACTTGCAGCATGTTGCTAGCGTTTCTTATCGTAACTATACCCTAATGTACCCCAAAGCCCCTGCATGACAGCTGTTGTTGCTTCAGCTTCATCAACCGAAATCATTTCGGACAACGGTGTCGTGAAAGAAATCAATGCCACCTTCTCGAGCAATATACTCTGAATCCCTAAACCCTAAGCCCCTAAACCCTAAACCCTAAACTTAAAACCTTAGACCTTACAGCCCCTAAACCCTCGCCCCTCAACCCCTCCCCTAGCCGAGGTTCGGGCACTCTGAGTTTTTCCACCTTGCTGTCATGGTACTTCTCTGTATGCTTCACGCATGTCGGTGTCTTGTTTTAAAGGCAGCGAGCTGCAGCTTTGTTCAGCTCAGACATGTCATTCTACTTACAGGATCCGGGGGGGGGGAGGGGAGGGGAACCAAACCCAAACCCCAAACCCAAAACCCTAAACCCCAAACCCAAAAGCCTAAACCCTAAACCACCGAAAGGCCCTAACGATCCAACCAAAACCCGAAGCCCCGGGCTCCAAAATCCTGAGATCTGAGCACAACCCTCAGCCGACGTTGAGGACTAAACGGTTCAGGGTTTAGGGTTTAGGGTTCGAAAACGGGCCGTATGAGAACCCCATAATTAGAATTCTTGTAAGGCTGGAAAAATCCCCTATGAGATCCTTACACAATTTCGCTGGAACCCTTGTTTCAGCCCTAGGCCCAAGGCCCCAAGGCGCCACATGTCGCTTCAGCGGGTTAAAGACTTAGTGAGGGGTTTCATGTGAAGTAAGGTTTGTGTTATGGTTTCGGTGAGGTTGATGGGGCTTTTCTTGGACATTGATGTGCATGTTTGGGAGGTCCTGTTACCCTAAACTCGAAACCTTAATCCCTAAACCCTACACTACGTCCTATTAAGGGGGAAGGTGATTGGTAAAGACCTTACCTCAGACCAGCGTGCAAGGCCCTTGCCTTGAAGTACCGAACACTCAGCCGTAGCCCATACGGTTGATGATATAAATCCTGCACTACCCATAATAAGGAGTATAGCGCAATTCCCATAGTTTAGGGACCTTAAGGTAATGCGGGATTTATATCATCAACAGAGTTTAGGCTTTAGGGTTTAGGGTAGACCTGTACAGAGCCTTGAAGTACCACCGGCTTCCTGCGGCGCCCAAGAATCTGGAAGGACCGGTCTCGGGACTTCTGCAAACGGGTTGAATTGGTTTTAGAAGGGGCTGTCTGAAACTTCGATGTACCTTACATTTGGGTGGTTATCAAAATTATAGTCCCTTTTTGGGTCCTTATTATAATACGGCACCTATTATTTAGGGTACCCCAAAAGGGACCATAATTTTGACAACTACCCATTTGGGGTTCCTATGATCGCGGTTTTATTATGTAGCTTTTTTAAGGTTCTATATTTGGGTCCCTATTATCGGAAACGTTCCTATGTCTTAAACCCATGTGGAACCGCCTGTTCCTTTCATCACCCAAGTCATGTAAGATCGAGGCATGAACAATTTGGTAATTCTCGTACAGCCCTTACATAACCGTACTTGTCAAGCACACGCCGAGCGCCTTTCCCGGGAAGAGGAAGAAACCTAAGCCCAAAACCCTACACCCTGCAGTAAACCCCTGCAGTAAACCCTACGCCCAAAAGCCTAAACCATACAGTGAAACCTAAGCCCTAAACCCTAAACCCTACAGTAAACCCTAAGCCACCCTACAGTGAACCCTAAGCCCTAAACCCTAAACCCTACAGTAAACCCTAAAACCTAAACCTTACAGTATGCATACGTGCCTTGGCATTGCTTGAGATGATCGGGCAGGCCCAAAAAGGAGTTCAAAAAAATAACCTTACAGTAAACCCTGAGCCCTCAAACCTAAAACCCTAAGCCCTAAGCCCCAAAACCCCAAGCCCTAAGCCCCTAAACCCTAAGCCCTAAACCTTAAACCCTAAGCCCAAAGCCCCTAAACCCTAAACCCTAAGCCCTAAAGCCTAAGCCCTAAGCCCCTAAACCCGAAGCTTGAGAACTTGAAGCTGACGAGGCCCTGACACGGGAAGCCTGGACGCCAGAATGCTTCGCCAGGACTCCGGAACCCTAAATCCTACGGTTTGGGGTTTAGGGTTTACCATGGTTTACCTTATAAGTTTAGGGCTTGGGGTTTACCTTAAGTTTAGGGTTTTCGGGTTTACCTTAAATTTAGGGCTTTGGGTTTACCTTAAGTGTTGCTAGGGTTTTCCTTAAGTGTAGGGTTTAGGATGTTCCTTAAGTTTAGGGCGTAGGGAGTTTAGGGTTTACCTGAAGCCCCAAACCCTAAACCCAAAAGAATCTACAAAGCCTGGACAGCCGTATCGAGCCCATTACGTCTGGGTCCAGGACTAGAACATCATGAGTAATTACTACCACCTGGAACTTGGATGAATATCGAAGCCCAAACAAGTACTAGGCTTCTTTTAAGAGTTACCAAAACGGCTATGATCAGGGTTTACATAAGCCAGTTATATTATACCATAATGTATTCCACCACCCTATTTTACTTCTTGAGGTAACTAGATCAAGAGCGCTATACCCTAAACCCTGAACCTCCCATCAACCTTGCAGAGGATCCACTGCGAAGGCCCGCCATACCGCAGAAGGCCGTGTTCAGTATGTGTCAGGCTTGAGGGTTTAGGGCTCTGCGTGTGGGGATTGAGCTTTCAAAAAAACGCAGGTGCCTTTCTGTCGCCCAGGTGTCGGGGTTGACGGTTTTTAGAGTTTAATCTTATCGGGGCATCTGTAGCAAATGCCAGGAACGACACGGCTCAGCGATGGTTTCAACTGCAGCTAAGTTGAGGCCCAAGCGCGGTTGCAGAGTCTTCATAGGCCTGGAAACGGAGGCGCCATGGCGAATGAGGTGGTGCAGGCACAAGTGGTGCAAACCGCTAAGCCCTAAACCCTAAACCCTAAACCCTAAACCCTAAACCCTAAACCCTAAACCCTAGACCCTAAACCCTAAACCCAAGTGGTGCAAACCGCTAAACCCTGAGCCCTAGGCCCGAAGGCCTTAGTCCTAGACCCGAAGCCCCAAGCCCTTTAGGGTTTAGGGTTTAGGGTTTAGGGTGTAAGGGTTTAAGGGTTTAAGGGTTT
>CAJNDV010036100.1:10681-23748 GCA_905221635.1 Symbiodinium sp. CCMP2456
TAGATTAGATTAGATTAGATTAGATGCAACGAAGTGAACAGATCACCCCAATGCATGCAGCGACGCATGCATCGCACGGAATCGCTCCAGCCCCAGCGGCTTCGGCCGCTTCAGGGCCGGTTCGGGATGCAATTGGAAACCACTGCTGCAGGAATTGAGGTTCCAGACCGAAAGCTCTGAGTTTCAGTATACGGTGGAGCTAGGATTGTAGCCGAAACTGCAAAAACAAATAACTGTCCAAAAAGCTGTCTGAACATATCCAAAGAACACTTTACACAAAAGTCAAAACTTGTCTCAATAAACTTTGCAAATAAACAATATCACCAATAATAGCTGTCCTTTTTTAACAACTACTTTTCACCCAAAAAACAATCTTCCCAACAAAAATAAATTTCAAATCATAACTTTAGTTAAAGCCCTCTTTCTCCACCAAAACCACTGATATCCCTAACTTAGGTCCCGAACATTTGATTGGCTGCCGGGGCGTGCTACTGAAATGTTTGGGACCAAGGCGATTCAAAATAAAGCACGGATTTTTGGAACTTCATTTTTTGCATTGTTTGTGTAATTATTTGTGTAGTGAAATCTATTTTTGGACGAATAGTTTTTGAAAAGGTATTGGGAAAAAGAACTAGCGAAGATAATGTATGTTGGATTATTTTGTGTTATTCTTGGGTGAAGTTATGTGTTTGGAAAGTTGCTTTGGAAATGTGGTTGAATATTTTTGTGGAAAGTGTTCTTTGTATTTGCTCGGAAGTTTTTTCTTGAACAATTATTTTGACAGTATTTTTCAATTGAAAGTTGATATCAGAATTGAAATGTTGGTGCTTTCGATGAATTTTACACTTCCTGTCCACCGTGCAACAATGACTTTACCGGGCAGTGCAAGAGCAAATCGCTGGAGCTTCCGCAGCGGCCTTACATTCTTTTCAGGGGTATATTATACGTTAGTTGTATAAAGGAACTCCCAAAATAGTCCCTAAACCCTGAACCCTAGTATGCTTGACACCAAACGAGAGCCTAGCCATCCAGAAAACTGATGGCCTGCATGGGGCTTTGAACAATCAAACCAGACACCTTTGGATGTCAAAAGAAGTGGGTGAAAGTGGGTGGGTGAGAGCCTCGAAGAGTGGCGAGAGCCACCGCAGGGGGGGTCGCCCTCTTGGGATAAAATTGGCCGAGTACGGCGGGATGCTCGAAAAAGCAATGGCGAGAGCCACCGTGCGGGGGGCCCACCCTGTTGGAGGACACGATGCCATTGGCCTTGAACAATGCGACCAGCAGCTGAGGGATGTCAAAAAGAGTGGGTTGGTGGGAGGCTCATAAACAAAACTTGCGAGAGCTATACCGCAAGGGGGGAGCCTTCTTGGGAAAAATTGGGTTTAGCCACTATTCGTAAGCACCGAACTTAGCACAAGCCTGCACAATGCTGTGACCACCAAAATCGGCAGAACACTATCATAACATCACCTGACCACTGCTTTATCAACCAGGATTTGCAGCAAATGCAGCATGCAACAATCTCAACTTGAATCTCAACCAGTGCACTGGTTCCATTCGCTTCCGGTTCAATGATTTCACGCACCACTAGCACATTTGACTCTGTTCAAAGCGATGCTCATCTTTCCCTCATGGCACTTATTTGCTTCTATCTCTCATCTCTATCGTTTGGCGATGCATTTGGATTTCTAAGCAAGATGTTTTGAATTTAAGGAAAATTTCGGCAAAAGTTATAATTCTTTTTCACCGGAACGCCCCCGACCCGTGAAACTTAGCATTCGGGGTGTTGCGCGCCTTGTGAGGTTTGGGGTTAAGGGCCCTCTGTTAACGTGGCTACCAGCACCCGCCAGCCCGTGAACCACAATCCCAAAGACATGACCCTCGAGCCTGGATCAGGGGCACTCCGGCAACCAGAAGCACTCCGAGAGTGCGATCGAAGGCCACGTCCACCCAATCGATGGAACTGCATGGTGCTGGAGCTCAGGATTTGTACGTGAGCTGGAAGAACAAGTGCTGCCCTTAAAAGTTTGTTTATCCTATGGCCGCACAATAGCCCTTACATCTAGGTCTAACCCCAAGAGCCTGCAGGGATGTTGTCCTGAACCCTAACCCCTAAACCCATGAAGCCCCAAACCCTAGAAGGGTTGCAGTGCTAAGCCCAGCACTGTGAGCTGCGCACGCAAACTTTTTAGACCCAGAAAAACGAGTTTGGAGAAGGGCACGCGGAAGAAACAGGGGGGACCCAAATCCCCCAAAATGCCAGAACCCCCAGCATACGAAACCCCTCATCTTAGGCTATTTACATGTACTGTACCCGGCTATCCCTACTGTCGGCAGATAAGCAAGCACCTCTGGCAGCCGAGGAAGAAGGCTTTAGGCTTCAAGCTGCCCCCTCGCGGCTGGGGCCTGGCGCAAATGCAGCTCAGGGTAGGGCTTTAGGGAATAGGGTTTAGGGCAAAGGGTTTATTATGGGGCTCAGTGTCTGCTGCTTTCGATTTATAGCAACGCTTTGGAATCACGGCTGGTTTAGTCCCACAGTGGGCATCAATCCCATGTGGTCGGTGCGACCAGGATTTTTTCCTGTTCGGACCACCCACTAACAAGCAGTGCAAATACTGCGTTCACAAAACCTTCTCTAACGCCTCAACTCATAGAGACTCTGCAGAATGGTTCCTCAACACACTTCAAGACACAACTCGCTTAACGAATGTTGCATGTTCGTGACATTCAACGAGTTAAAGCCTACCAGCTCGCTCCAAAACCCAGGATTCGCAGTGAATCAGAAGCTCGTTCGGTTAAAACAGGGCGGTGCCAATTTGGAGTGGGATATTCAGTTCTGCGTCGCCGCAAAAACGTGCGGCAAAAACCCTCTCTTTTACGCCCGCGGCCCTTCCAAAACCAAAGCCCCCTCCCGCGCTTGAGACGCCACCCAAGATCCTCAGGGATCACACTGTACCTGTATCCTTCCACTGAAGGGGAATATTGGGTCACCCCTACCCCCCCTAACAAAAAAACACATCCCTCGCATTCCCAAAAGGTTGGTTTAACATGGCGGTATTTATTTACTGGGATCCTATCAATTTGAATATGATTCCTATTCATTGTCATAATATTTGATATGATTCCCAGTAAGGATTGTAAGGCTTTCTCTGAAATTCATTTGAGTCTTATGAAAGTTACTAGGATGATATTCAATATCAATAGGAATTGAATATGATTCCTATTGATTTTCATACGATTCTAATGAATTCGAAAGGAATATTATGAAAATGAACAGGCATCATGTTCTGATTTTAATAGGATCCCAGTAAATATATACATGGCTGTTTAACCAACCCGTTCAAAGCAGAGAGGTGCGGGGGAGGGCGGATGGGGCTTTGTTGTGGCTTTGTTTTTGGAAGGGTGGCGAAGGGGAGGGGGGGGGGCCAGGAAGACAGAAAGCAAGCAGGAGGCACATTACCTTGAAAGCCCTGTACATAGGCCTCAAGAGTGGTAGCTCTTCGCCGATGGACACAGAGACCTGCGAAGCTTTACGATGAGCGGATACGCTTGGAAAGTGAGATCTCAAAGCGAATGTCGAGCGTGTCCGGAACAGCAGAAGATAACACCACTTGTGCGTCAGCATCGGAAACAAGAGTTGAAGCTTCGTGATGCCATACGGTATATGACACAGAGAAGGAGCCACACCCGCTGTTGCGACGCGCCTTGTCAGCTGTGTAGGTCAAGGAATCCCAGGGCCTGCGCCGTCCAGCAATCCTAAATCCTAGCCGCTAACCGCTAGCGCTCACCAGCGGAAACTCTTCTGAGGACGAGGCAAGAGGAATTCAGTTGCTTTGGGACTTCTCTTTGGCCAAGCAGTTCTTCAGGTCAGCCAAAGCGGAGACGAAAGCAAGGGATGGGAAGACTGTGGCGCTTCATAGCTGGTAAGGCCTGGTATGATGTCGTTTCCACTATCGTCAGATGGGCAACGTTTACAGGAATTTGCGGAAGTGCTTGATACATATCCACGGGACCCGAACACTTTCTACAAGGTAGATCATCCTTCAGCAAGATGCGCTGCGCACCCAGCACCGTCTTATTACCTGCAGGGTTCCACAGGGCACCCTTTGATGAGCGGGTATAGCAGGCTCGGCTGCAGGTCATTAGTTATGGAGGGGCCCCGACGTTTTCCGTATCTTGTTGTGCCTTTCCCCGCCCAAGCCCCGATTGTTGCACCATCGGAGATCATAGTATGCTTCGAGTATTTGGCTTCAGAGATACGTTCTCCTCCTCCAAACAATGCAAAGGACAATACTTCACATACAGGCTCGCCGCAACTGTCTAGTCAAAATTTGTTTGTCCTACATCATGGTCTCTCTCAAACCCGGCATGCAAAGATACGCGGCGATGCGAAACAAACATGCTTTGCTTAGGAGTTTTGTGGATCTTTCGGGATGCACGGATTGAAAAGCTCGCCAAAGATTAGCAGGATCAGTTCAATCTGACAGACTGGCCTCAGTGCGCTGTTCAGGATCTCAGGCTGTCTAACTTGGATATGTGCGTGGCGCATAGTCCTCTATCACCATCATAGTATGGCGCCTGGGCCGGACCGCCACAAAGCTGATCTTGCCATGCTTTTCGCCTGCGCTGCCTGGGTTGTTGGCGCAAAGAGCGCAGAACTTTCAGTGTCGCTGCGGTCCTCTGGTGGTTCGTAGTGGCTTCTGTATCGGCACTCTTGGGCGCTACTCTTGCCAGAATGCGCAAGCCAAGCTTCAATTTGTGGGTCATGTTCTCCAGAAGCTTTGTGGCACTAAAGGGCAAGCTACAGGCGATAAAACGAAGAAAAGCCTCTAAACAACCTGCAAGCGCCACTACCGCCCTGAATCTGTCGGTGCCCAGACTCGCGACCCTGGAAACCCTGAACCCCGCGCCGAAAAAATGTAGCCACGGCGGCCAGTGACCACGCAAACTGAACCATCTTGGCCAGTAAAGGCTTCGCCCTCTGACACAACACCTGGCGTGCTTTCGAAGGCGGTTTGGGGTTTTTCTGGCAGACCCGACGTGAGGCCTTGAATACTTCTGAGCCTCTCTCTGCGGGCTAATTAAGATTAAGACGGCTAAACGCACAACCTCGAAAGCAAAAACAATCCATCGTTACACTCCTGGAGCTCCAAACAGACTTCAAACACGGGAAGCCGCTATGACAGCCCCAAAACCCAGAACCCCGCAACCTTCGAACCCTAAACCCGAAGCCTCTAAGCCCCAAATCCTATAAAAAAATCCTGAAAACCCTCAAAAAAAACCCTAAACCCTAAACCCTAAACCCTAAACCCTCAAAAAAACCGAGCCCCGAAGCCTCCACGTGGTTGTTGGGACTTGTCCAGGGAGAGCTTGGCAGTCGCCGAGTCGAACCTGGAACGTGGGGCATTTCAAGGAATTCTTCGGGGTCGGGGGGGGATGTAGGACTTAGGCTTTAGGGTTTAGGGTTTAGGTTTAGGGTTTAGGCTTTAGGGTTTAGGGTTTAGGGTTTAGGGTTTAGGGTTTGGGGTTTAGGGTTTAGGGTTTAAGAATTAAGGGTTAGGACTTATGTGGGGGTTTCAGAAAATAGGGGACCCTAATATAGTACCTTAAATAGTAGGGTCCTTATTATAAGGAAGGCAAAATAAGGTACCCCTTCTTTTCGGAAACTCCTGTGTAATGCTTCTTTAAAGCGTATGTAGAGCTTACCGTAGGGCTTATCTAGGGCTGTTGGGGTTAGGAGCGTTCCAGTGCTTGATGTTTCTCTTGTGACAGCCACGTCGAGAGAAGTTCGAGACTTGGCTATGTTAGGCGGGGTACCACCCTAAACCCTAAACCCTAAACCCTAAACCCCAAACCCAAACACAGAGAGAGAGAGAGACGGGTACTGAAGCAGCAAAGGCACTTCAGCCATGGAGCCACAGGAGCACATGAGATCTTCAGGTTCTGGAAATCTCCTGCACTGAGGATTTCGTTTTAAGGACTCTTTATGCATTTTCTCCTGGGACTTGGAGGTGTGATTTGTTAGACCTGGCAGAATATCACCAGAAAAGATCTGAGTTTTGCTGAACATTTCTAAACGCTCTACTAGCAGAACACCTGCAACCCTCCGCAGGCATATTCACCTAAGCGTGCTTCGAGGGCATGATTATGAGCCCATGTGGGAATGGGCAAATGAGCCCGGAACTGAACCTTCCGTCACCTGGCGAAGTGAAGCTGCACCGATTTGCGCAAAAAAGATTGCATCTCCAAAAACGGCTCGTACGGCGCAGTTGCTTCGGCCAATTCTACTGCTATTGCCTATATCCGTTCGCCTACCGCAGATACGAAACGAATTTATACGCATGTCAGACCAGTTTACACACGGAAACCGAGACATGCGTCCTGACGTTTTGAGGCTGTAGCTCTCGGAGTCGCGAAACCCAAGAACGCGAGATTCATAAGTGATCCTTGGCCAACTTAGGACTCCTGATGCTCGGTGCCCCTGCATGTGGGTAGTTTTCTGAAATAGGGTTTCTTTTGGGGTCCTTTTTGTAAGGGTGCCGTACTATATCGGGGACCTAAACGGGCACCCTAATTTAGGAAACTACCCGTGTGCTTTAGGCTAGGGCCAGGGTTGCAGTGGAGGATGCCAGAGACAGAGACTCCAATATCCCTTAATCAAGGAATATACCTTAAATCATGTTTCTGGATCCTACTATAATTTAAGGTATATTCCTTAATTAAGTGATATTGGAGTCTCTGAGGAGGATGCTCAGGGTGGAAAGGCTGCTCTTCGCCAAGATGCCAGCTCGGAGTCACAGAGGCCACCGCGGTAAATGCAACTCCCGGAGCCTGCAGGGCCAGGCTCGTAGTGAACAGGGGACTCATCCTTGAAGAAGAATCCTAAACTCTAAACCCTAAACTCCCTAAACCCTAAACTCACTATGATTCATGATCCTTCTGAAAGAAGGCCCCCAAGGTTGTTCGTCTGTTCTTCAGGATGAGACACCACTGACTCTGAAACACGAGGCGCATGGCAGCTTTTAGATTTGAGTGTGTACGTATACATTGAATTGTATATATATATACATATATATATATACTCATATTTATTAATATGTAATTACATATGTAACTATTTATGTTATGTTTATTTACGTATATGCACATATATATATATATATAGATAGATCACATCGTGTGTGTATGTGTGTATTTTTGTATACATATATATATATATATATGTATATATGTGTGTGTGTGTATATAGTATATATATATAATATGATCTATGAACACACATAATCCACCTTTTGGCTTCGAGGCTTTGGCCCACTTTGGCAGAAGAAGCCTACGCATCTGGGCTGTTTTCCATGGCCGAGCCTCTTTCGGGGACCCCAAGCCCACACCCCAAACCCTAAACACCACACCCTAAACCCCGAACCCTAAAAAACCACAAGCCCTTGACCCCAAACCCTCAACCCCAAATCCTGATCTCGAATATAAAGGGACTACCAGGATGGCCACATCAACCACACACCTATGCATGCACATACGACACAAAAAGTAAAAGACTGTCAGTTTTTGGCTTCAAAGGCTTGTAAGGGAACCTCAACCCCTAACAGAAAGGGAGTAAGGGCCTGTATTACCCTGGGTCCTACGAGTATATATATATATATATGTATGTCAGCATATTCACATTCGATAGCAAAAACCAAGAGACACCAAGGAAACGAAAACAAGCAAGCACACATATATACATATTATTCCTATGTCAAGCCCATCAAGCCCTCAACCCTAAGCCCTATACGTATTAAGGGGTGTACCAACACGCGACACGGACCATATGTGACATGTGTATATATATATATATATATATCACACACACATAAATATATATATATATATATACACATTCCAAAAAACAGTCGTATCCTTACCTCAAGAGCCCGGCCCAACTCCTGGCCTGGTGTGCTGTGACCTGGCGCCCAGCTGTCTACGGATGCGTGGTCACGGGCTCTCAAGAAGCTTGTGTTAGGGTTTAGGGTTCAGGGTTTAGGCTTTTTTTTACCTCCTGCATGGCCTTTGGGTTTGGGGTTAAGGGTCTAGGGTTTTGGGCAATACCTGTCAGGTTGCCGAGCGTTCTGTTCTCCAGGGCTGACGCGACTGAAGCCAATACCCGAAACAGCAATATATGGGGGTTCCGAAATTAAGGGTACCTTCTTGGGCTCCTTAATTTAAAGGGAATCCGATAATTTCGGGGGTCTATAAAACCAAAAATGCATTTCTTTTAAACCCTAAACCCTAAACCCCTAAACCCCCAGGGCCCCAGAGAGTGCCCGGAACATCCGCTACTCCGCGCCGCTCCTCGCACTGCACTTGGAAAGGCTGCTTGGGCATCTGCATCCCCTTGGAGTATGAGATAAGTCCTGGGAGGTTTAGGGGTTTCGACTCTCACGCTCGCACGCAGCAGGCAAGGCTCCACACAAGGGTTTAGGGTTTAGGGCATTAGGGTTCAGGGTTTAGGGGTTTAGGGTCCTAGGACAGTGATTTCCAGGAGGGTATCGACCTCTCATAGCACCACTAGAAACTCCACTCCAGAAGTGGTGAAATCCTCCATGCCAGACTGCGCAACTAAAAACCCTTCAGCTGCGTGGTCATACAGGTTGCAACCTATATTCGGTATTGAGAAATGTTCTTACCATCCTCGTCCTGAGTATCGCAGGGTTCCGTGTGTCTTTGATGATGCAATCAGCAGGACCGGACGCAGCAGCACGAATGAGAACTGGCGGTGGCAGGTGCGGTGGCGGTACTTGCAGTGTGGAACGTCTTCATGTTCGTGGGGAATTATTATGGCATTCCATGGCTTTGCCAACATTGGGGCTACCTTGTTTGTTTGGTTCCTATCATAAAAAATGAAAGTATATTCGGGGCACCCTACTTTGGCGAAATGCCACATACCCATGTCGGCCACCTGCATACATCCAAGTGCTAGCTGATTGCCTTGCTTTCCCCCCTTGCTAAACCTGTTGTACCGCCTTGGCATCATGCATTTCGGCCGACTGCATACATCCAAGTGCTAGCTGATGCACTTCCCGCCCCTGCTAAGCCGATTGTACCGCCTTAGCCTCTAAGGGCCTTAGCATCATGCAGTCGTGCTCCTCGACCTATGAAGCGGGCTCTTCCTTCTCGTTTAGGGTTTAGGGGTTTGGGTTTAGGGTTTAGGGTTTCTCCTGCACATGACCTGACTTGTCCTTGGAAATGTACAATATTGAACATTGGCTCTGACACTATACCGGTCCCGCAAACACGTTACTGCTCATCTTCCGCAACCCAGCCAGTTCGTGGAGCACCCACTATAGCATCTTAGCACTTGCCAGTTGCCAGGCAGACAAATCTCCAGTGCTGCCATCCATGGTGAGGTTGTATGCCGCGAACTCACAGCCAAAGTTCAAGGTGTAACCTCTGGCATCGCAGGAAGGGGACAGGATTGTCCGTCTGTTGTCATGGGCGACAGGCGCCGCACCCCTTTCTATGCTTTTCTAAACAGATGCAAGACTGAAAGCCAAACCGTTCCAGTGCGTCCCTTTTGGAGAAAGCCCCTGCGGCTTGGCCACAAAGCCAACCTGAAATGCAGATGCCTTTCAATATCTTAAAGTAAGCTGGCCAGAAGAGCGTGCGGCTGTGCGCGGGATGGGTGCCAAGGCTACCGCCTCGCCCACAGCAAACGCCTGGGAGCTGGTCCACCAATGCCCTGTCCAATCCCTTTACAGCTTCAATTGGATTTAATTCAGTATGGCTCCTGATTCTCATCAGTCTCTTGCTGACCACCGTCATGGTATTCATGTTCTAGGGTTCATCTTAGAGTAGCTTGAACCAAGGTACAAACATAAAGGTAGCAGGCATAGTGATTCTGTAGCTGCGTATGGTCAGCAGAGAAATTCAAGGAGCAAGAACATGGGGTCTTTGGAGAATGCACCTTGTCTGGGTAGGAGAAGACGGTCGGAGAGATGTGGCCTGCAAGCAGGTCATTCTTTTACACTTGGGTATCCTTTTCAAACTTGGGTCAACCCTGAAAAAGGAAGTTAAAGCAGGCTCACAACATATATTATTCATGCCCCCAAGGTCTTAAGTGTACTGAGTCATGCCGGACAAGACGTGCCGGCCTTTTGCAAGGCGGACCCAAGTAAAATCAGAACGGGCGACCCTACATCCGATCCAATACCCTACACTGCGATATGTTTCGGCCCTGGCCCTCGCGTGGTGGGAGTCGGCCAAGGCAGAGATTTGAGCACTTCCCCCAAACCCTAAACTCTAAACCCTAAATCCTTCTCGAACCCTAAACCAAGCTTTGCTGCAGGGCTACCGCAAGTCTTTGCCCTTGCCTCCGCCACATCGGCAGCAGGCTTGCTTGGAGCTTTGGCCCTTGACCTGGCACGCAACACAGAGTGCGTGCTCTCAAAATCGGGGAGAACCGTGCTGCTTACCTTTCCCAAGTTGCGTAGACTCTTCTTCAAATCGGACCCCCCACCCTGATGTTGGGGGCCGAATGGTCGCGGCATACGCACGCTGGTTGTGGGGGGGCTCGTTGGCCGAAGCTTTGCACACTTCGAGGAGTCTTGTCTCCCCCACCAGTGCGACCTGAGCACGCATGCCGGGCGGTGAGGCTTTGCCACGCGTCATCCGCGCAGCTGCTCTGCCGTCCTATCCGTTGATGCGGCTGGCGCCTTTGACCATGCGTCCCGCCAAACCATGCTCGGCGCGCTCTTGTCGCTTCCAGCGTTGCGTTCGTTCCCCCCCTTCGCCCGCCAGTTTTCTGCTGCGTTGCGATGGGGGTGTGAGTTTCAGCCTCGGATGAGATTTTCATGTGAGGCTTTGTTCATGCTCTCAAAACACGGCACTCAGTCAGCGACGTGGCGTTTTCCTCGCTTGTCAAAAGATGAGGATGCCTGGAGAGAGTCTTGTGCAGAATTGCTTGAATAGCTGCGACCAAGCTAGATTTTGCCGTTGGCCAAGTAGCGTTGAGAGCTGTCGGGATATCCTGGTTACCCTGGTCGTTGGCAGTTTTGTGCATCGCTGCCCTTCCGTACGGGACTTGGACCGGTCACCAGCGAATTAGCTAGGTGTGCGACGAGCTATTGTCCAGAGAAAAACTTCGAACCTGCCGACTTACAGTTCGCCCAGCCGAGCCGGCGGGCGCTTGATCTGGCCACATGGCTGGCAGATGCACGCTTCGCACACTCGCAACAACCACTTTCGCGAACGCGTGCTGCTGCCGGACATGTCGCCCGGTTCTCAGGCTCCTCTGCAGTCCCAGGCTGTGACACAGGCGGCGATCCCGACAAAGCCGGCCACAACGCTACCACCTGCCACGCGCAGATGCAAATGCGACGCTGGCTGCGGCAACCGCTGCCTCTGCGAGGAAGTACCCGCGGCCCGAACCCTGGGTGCGGCCGCAGTAGCCGATTCTTTCGACGACCATGCGCTTGCCTGCCCTCGCACGGGCTCGCTGTCCCAAAAACATGTCTTTGACCATCCGAATCCAGGAAGCATGGTGCCACGGCATTGTTGGTACTAATGGGACGGCCCCTACGGAATTGATGCAGTCACTCAGTGCCTTAGTCCAGGTTCCATTTCCTTCGGTTCGACTTCCTTCGGCTTCCACAGTTCGCTGGCTCCCTGCCTTAGGTCAAGCAGTCATCGTAACTGACGTGCAGACCTCACAAATGAATTAATTATGTCCAGTGGCTTGCTTCCGTGCATGATTCCGGCCTCGTTGACGTTGCTTTGTTTAATGGTGCAGTTCAGTACCAGGTGCCGGGCACATCCGTGAAGATTGCACACCTCCGCGGTGACAAACCCGAATCTGAGCATCTGGCGCGGCTCAGCTCGAAAGCTTTGGAATTTGCGCGGGGCAAGGCAGAATCGTCCTCAGAAACTGGCACCAAGCACGCCACGTATCCTCGCTGTCTATGGCTGCCACGGAAGCCACTCAATCCCAAGCAGAACTTGTGAAAAACCTTTTGGTCAAGTGGTCGGCCCGAGCAAGTCTTTTTCCGAGTTGGTCGCGAAGCTTTGGTTTTGGAAGGAAATGGGTGGGCAAGGGAAGCTCGAAATTCGTGTGGCATCCTTCGCTTTTGTCGGAAATGGAAGTGCAACACCTCCGCGTGTGGCAGAGCTGAAGGAAAAACGTGTAGAGCTACAAAGGCGTGGCACACTGGCTAATTCGACGGCTTCGTTTGACGGTGTTTGCTGGATGCAAACGCCGAAGAGATATATGAGGAGGATGCCTTTGGTTGGGAGGCCCGTCTCCGGCCAGAGATGAAACGTGCAGGTCCAAAAATCTACGTGTCCTTCTGTGCTTCGGAGGCCGAGGAGATGCGCTATATTTGGCCTTTTTCTGTTGACACGCTGTCGCATGCATGGCTCAGGTCATGTTTGAAAGAGTGACGGTGGTGAAGGATGATTTGGTGTGGGAATGAGATTTGAGGTTGGGCCCAGGCCTGTAAAATGTTCTAGGTGGAGCACCATCATCTCGACGATCTTCCTCATTGCTCGTGCGGAATGCGGTCTGCAACAGAATTCTATAGTTCAAATTCCGAGTCATTACAGCATCTTGACCGCTAGTCATCGAAGCCTCATAACCTGCAAAAGCTTATGAGCCCACAGGCTCCAAACCCTGGGCCAACCTCCACAGCATTGCAGCACCAGCAGTTCCAGTGCAGCTGGCCCAAACCCAAGGCGACGTCCTACGGCGTCAAGTCCAGGCTTGTAGCGGGGAAGCTCTGTCAAGGGCGCGGTGGCAGACGGCTGGCAAGGGGCGGGGTCTCGTCGAAGCGAGTCGAAGAAAGGACCTCGCTGAGCAGCGGCTCGTCGCCGTCGACATTGGCAGTGCCTGCAAGGGAAAGACCAAGCAGACTGGCACCGAAGGCTCTGGCGGCAGAACAGGCAAGCAGGGCAGACCATCGGGAGGTGAAGGCTGCGATGGTTGCAGCTCGCAGCGGGCGCGGGACGGCGCGGGCCCGGCAGCGAGCGAGGAGGCGGACAAACTGGGCAGCCTCTGAGCTCCAGCGGCCTCCGACCTCGAG
>CAJNDV010036101.1:0-23733 GCA_905221635.1 Symbiodinium sp. CCMP2456
TAACGGGGTTGCAATAGGGTTGCAAGCCGGTTATAACTTCTGTACAACATGCTTTAAGCCCCCCCGCTCACTACAGTAAACCCTACACCCTACACCCTAAACCCAAAACCCTACACCCTAAACCCCCAACCCGAATCCCTATAATCCCTAAACCTTGAGCCCTAAGCCCTGAACCCTACACCCTAAACCCCAAACCCTAAACCCTGAGCCCTAAACCCTAAACCCTAAACCGCTGGTTCATGTAGGGTTAAGTGGGGCCGAAGACCCAAGCTTGTGTTCAACAAAGTAGTGCTTTGATTTTGTGGAGACGGCTGATCTGAATTCTTCTAGTTGTTTTAACTATGGTTCGGGGTTTTAGGGTTCTAGTGATTTTAGTGTGGATCGATTTTTTGAGTCGATGGATGAAGGTTTCCAGGGTTTGAATGCCCTGGCTGAGGGTTTGCGCGACGATACTTGCACTCCCAGCTTTAGCTTGCTACTTAGAGGATCATGGGACTTAGTAAGTAGGGTTATAATTAGTGTTCAATTAGGGTAGCTATATTTATAACCCCAATTCAGGGACTTATAACCTTACTTACTAAGTCCCATGATCCTCCAAGTACCTCACCCCCCTTCCTGCAGGTTCGGATCTATTGAAATTCTCTGGCTCCGGGTTCGGGATGTTAGAACCCTAAGGGTCCATGTACCCAAATAATAGATACTTTGGCCCCAAAGTACCCAAATAGGGACTACTTTAAGGCCAAAGTATCTACGATTTAGGTACATGGAGCCTTAGGGGAAATAGAAGCCTGAACAAGTAGAAACTGTTAGGGTAAATATACTACAACATGACCCCTAAACCCTAAACCCTAAAACCCGAGCCCTCTTGAGGTCCCCTATGTTACACACTGCAACAGCCATTCCACGAAACCCTTTGAGGATCCTAAAAGCCCTTGTCCCGTTACTAAGTCTAGTTTAGGGTTGATAGGGTTTAGGTTTTAGGGTTTAGGGTTTAGGGTTGTCTTTCAGGGGGCAGGCTTTAGTGTGGTTTCAGAATTCCAGGAATCGGCATTCAGGCTTTGGGAACTCTTCAGGGATCCTTCCGCGCTCCTAAAGTAAAGGGTCGCCCAAGAAGGAAGAAATTGGGGTTTAGAGTTTCTTGGTTTACGTAGGGGTTTAGAGTTTAGGGTTTAGGGTTTATAGGGTTGAGGGAAGCCCAAGGACGCTGTACAATCCTGTAACACTTGTGTGATGTTGGGCATTTAATGTTATACTTATTATAAGGAGCCCCCGAAATAGTATAGGTATGTATTATAACGGCCCTATATTAAAGCCCTACGACCCGTCGTTCGCACCTCTTGACTCCCTGTCTCCGGCGGCACCACTGCCGCACCCGAACTGTGGCAGGAGGCTCACAGCAAGAGCCAAAAAGTTGTGGGGTTGTGGTTTAGGGCCTACAAGGCTTGCCTGCACCTTCGCCTGTGGATCGTGTGGTAAGCAACACAAACCGATTGAAAGCCACGGGAAGTAGAGGCCAAGAAGGCCAAGTCGGCTCAGTTTTGTAGAGGTTGGGGCTCAAGAGGCTTGGGATGTCGGTGCAGTGTAGAGGTAGAGAAAGCCCATAGCTGTCAGCCGCGACCCTTTACACGCAAGAGCTTTAGGGCTTAAGGGCAAAGGCTGCAGGATTTGGGGATTAGATGTTAGGATAGGCTTGTGGTTTCTTATTATATGGCTATTAGAGACTATGGAGTTTGACGTTTAGAGCGCAATGTTTTTGGCTGTCGGCAAGTTGCCGGGGGGAAGATGGCGACACACAACAACAAATTCACGCTAAACAAACTGACCTTTAAGTGTGCGCGCGCGTTGCACGGAACTCTGTTCAAACTCACAGCACACGAATGAAGCCATGTAGAAGCACGACCAAAACCTTGAAAAGTTAATCCCAAACCCTATCCTGAACCGTAAACTCAATCGCCCTAAACCCTAAACATCAACCCCTACCCTAAATCCGAAACCCTGCACCCTGAACCCTAAACCCTGAAAGGTCACTTCCGACGCCTCGTCGCCGGCAGGGAGCTGCTTGCTGGCGCCGAAGTCTCCGAACTCAGCAGGGAATTCCGAAAAGGGGTCCTCAAACCCTAAACTGGTTTAAGGGTTTAGGGTTTAGGGGTTTCCCCCTGAACCCTGAACCCGAAACATACGGACTCTATAAGAGACAGGAGGGCTGAAAAAGTGTCCTCAGAGGGGCCGATAAGGGTTCTACAGGGGATGTGGGGTATAGGGTCAGTAGAGATTGGGAGAGGGTCTTCGGAAACGTGGCTCCTCTAATGGGGTATCGGCTAGTTTCAGTGATTTCTATTTCGTTAGCACGATGCTTGCAGCCTTTTCTCTTGCTGTTCATGTGTTCAAGGGCTTAGGGTGTAGGGTTTAAGGAGCCATTAACCCTGCAAAGCCTGACCCATAAGTAATCTGTGCCGTTTGGGGTCTCGTCTTTGAGGTTCAGGGTGAAGGGTATGGGCTTAACTTGCGGGGTTGGGCAGCTAGGCATCTAACATCTACTTGCATGTTCTGACCGCTCACAAGTGTTGTTTCAACTTCTCGAAACATGAAAGCAGCAACAGAAATACAAACTGAACGGACACACGTAGCATGACAAGTGTCTTCCCTGCGGTCTATCGGGGAAGAAAACCCCTGGCCTGCGCAGTTGGGCAATTTCGCTGGTCAGTGCCAACTGCAGCTCTTTGAAGTTGGCCTTCCGCGGCAACAGCGGCAGGTGTTTTATGGTTTAGGGTTCAGGGTTTAGGGTTTAGGGCTAATCAATTTGGGTGCAACTAGGGTTTAGCCTTCACGTTTTCGGTTCAGGAAATGGGCGAATGCGCGCGAACACACACACACACACGAATAGGAACAACACACACACACCAAGATCAAGGCTAAGGTCTATGGAGCCGAACTGCCTGTCGGACATCCAGACTTCATGACGCAAGGTATGATTAAGAGTGTGCTTAATCAGTGGCAAGCTGCTGATCGCATTAGGCAGCTGCCTTCTGCAGCTTCGATTTCCATTGGATGGCGCCCATACGTTCATTGACAACTTGCTAAACCCCAAACCTCAAATCCTAAAACCGTTAAACCCCAGACTCTAAACCCACGTGCCCCAGCAACTAGTATAGGGGTCCAGGCAAAAAAATAATTACCTCTACTATTGTTGGGATTCCGTATTTATGACTATGGTATAACATACCCCAAAACCCGATTAACTATATAATATACCCCAGAACCCTATTCTACTTCCTAAGGCCCCTACAACTAACACTAAACCCTAAACCCTAAACCCTAAACCCTAAGATCAAGCCCCACGCTGCCCCAATGCGACCTTCTCAGCGGCCAGGCGCGCGGTATGCAGACATCCTGCGTCCGGGAAGAGACCGGCACCTTAGCACGAGATGTGAGCACGTTGAAAACAACCCGAAGAGTCCATGCACTAGAACTATGTTCAAATATGAAAAACTGTATTTGTATGTGTATATATATATATACATATATATATATATACATATATATATATATATACATATATATATGTATGGGTACAGATAGACAGATAGATAGATAGCTAGCTCGCTAGACAGATAGTTATTCTATACTCAGCCCTTGAAAGGGTTCCAAAATAGGTACTTCGGGGCCGAAGTATATCTTCATCCATATCTGTATACTATGTATATATATATATATATATATGGATCTATATCTGAATCTCTCTCTCTCTCTATCTATATATATATATACACCTACTATACATATATATATATATATATATAAGTAGATGGTGCACATGAAACCTTAAGCCAAACAGCTTCTAAGCCTTGCAATGGGCAATAGCACCTAAAGCAATTGACCGTTTCAAACGGTTTAGGCTTGAGGGGGTTCTGACACAACCATTTCCTTTCATTGCGCTGCAGAGCCTTTGAATAAGAGATGACTGCCAGTCCCACACGGTCGTTTCGCCATGGAACTTAGGAGCAGGGAAGCGAACTATGCCTTCTAATTCTGTTTGGCTGCTGCTGAACCTTCAAAGGGACCGAATTACAACGAATGAAAGCAGAAACAAGGACATTAAATTCACACGATCTTGATTTGCATTACATCGAACACCCTGTGTTTCAGGCCCCGACAGTCCCTAAGCCCGACACCCTGATTTACTACGAGCTAAACTCCTAAAGCCTATATTATAAGCCGAAACTTTAAATCCTAAAGCGCAGTCCGAACCCCTCAACCCGAAGCTTTATGCTCCATGTAAAGATTAAATTCCAGCATTGCTTGAAGAAGGTGGCCCAACTGTGCGGCCAAATATCTGCGCATCTCTCGCAGCATGCTGCATGTCTCCTTTGTGCATGGCTCTCAGGGAATACCGTGTGCCTTACCCTCAGGATCCAAGTACGTATAAAAATCATATACTCACCAAAGTTTGGACGGACAGCTGTGTACTACCAGACTATCATCCTTGAAACATTTAGGTACTCCAGTTTCTCTCAGACATCACGAAAGTCTAAATCCACGGCATGTTTCAAACAAAGCTAAGCTAGCTCTAGAATCGGAGTCTGCAAAGCGAAAACCCAAGCTGCGCGTAAGACTGTAGTAACACATGCTCATGTTTGCTACAACCTTAGTGCACCTCAAAACCCAACCCCACACTTAGAGCCTCAGAGACAGACAGGCTCACAAAATGATCCAACACTCAAGTCTGCTCATGAAACAGACGATACGAACCTGGACTCGATCATGTTTATGGCTCAGGGCTTATATGGGATCCCCTACGAGACCAGCTGCAGCTGTCGTCATAACCCTGTGCAACCATCGTAGTTAATGCTGCTTCAAGAGCAACCTTCATCCCCACACGGTCTAGCGTTTGGGGTTTAGGGTTTAGGGTTTAGGGTTTTGGTTTAGGGTTTTGGTTTAGGGTTTAGGGTATAGGGTTTAGGGTTTAGGCTTTAGCGTTTAGGGTTTAGGTTGATGATACAAATCCTGCATTGCCCATAAAAAAGACAAATACCATAATTCCCATAATTTAGGGTCCTTAAGGTAATGCAGGATTTAGATCATCAACAGTAGGTCCCAAAACCCCTGGAACCCTGCAATGTAAACCGGCCCAAAAGCCGAATTCGTAGTGTTCACCCAAGCACAGCTACACTTCGAAGACAAGACATTTACTAAACTGGGTTGTAGTTTTGCGGCGCTGAAAAGTATCTATGAATAGGTACCTCTATAGAGACCATAGGAGAAACTTTAAAGTTTCCCAACTTGCCACCAGTAAATTATGGCGTACGATCTCTGAGCACCAAAATCTCCTTGGCACCCTTGTAAAGACCTGTTGAAATACCCTCCAAAACATCCTAAAGCCCCGTAGAACCCGATTAGTAACCCTACGAAGCCTTAGTTATAAGACACGAGAAACCCCAAACAACACTCAGAATCCATCACGACACACCAGAGTGGAACCCTGTTAGAACAAAAAACGATTCAGGCGTCCTCCCACCGGTTGAGGTCATTGCAGGCCCGCATCGCTGTACCATAGGAAACCAGGCTTCGCTGAACGCCGAGCCTGAGTGTAGGGTTCAGGGTTTAGGGTACGGGGTTCAGGGTCTAGGGTTCAGGGCGATGGGCTGAGTTTTGTTCAAATAGCTTTGGAGTCTTTTTGGGGTCGAGTTTACTGGTCGAGATGTTTCTTCATAGTGCTGTTGTGCGGTTTAAGGTTTCCGGGATTAGTCACAGCATGCCGCCTTGGAAATGGAAAACCCTGGGATGTATTGATGTTTGTTTGGGTGCTTTCGGTATTTGCTGCTAGGGCTCGGAACATCCCTATAGGGTTTAGGGTTTAGGGTTTAGGGTTTAGGGTTTAGGGTTTAGGGTTATAAACCCCAAACCCTAAATCCTCATGCTCTCCTGGTTGCTTTGCTTTAGGACCTGCGCTTTGGCCGCTCTTGGACTATGGGGCTTCTAGGGTGCTAGGACCTGAGGGGCCCTAGAAGGCTGATATCCATGATGCAGGATTTAGAGTTTTAGGGTTTAGGGTTTAGGGTTTAGGGTTTAGGGTTTAGGGTTTAGGGTTTAGGGTTTAGGGTTTAGGGTTTAGGATAATTAGGATCCGGTTTCGGGGTGTATTATGCTCTAATTTATAATAAGGAGCCCCCCCAAGACAGTATAGGTAAAACATAAGGCCCCTATATTCATGGCTTCTACAAGGGTCCTATAGGTTCTACGAGGGTCCTTCCCATAGGGTCCTATGCTGCTTCTGTGAAGGATGGAGCTCCCACACGTCCGTCTCATATGCTATTGCAAGTCAGGCGGTAATCTGCAAATGCTTGATAAGGGGGTTTCCGAAAATAGGGGACCCTAATATAGTACCCTAAATAATAGGATCCCTATTATAAGGACCCCAAAATACGGTACCCCTAATTTTCGGAAACTCCCTTAAGGATCGGTGGGGCTCACGGTGTAGAGCGCTGAGGGACAGTATTCTTGGCACAACCACAGTTTCCCGAGCTTCAACTGTGCACGGATCGAGAGAAAGCGACCTGTCTTGCCCTGTTTGCGAACATTGCTGTTACTGCACACTTCCAAGACTACAAAAAATTTAGATCTGTTCGCGGCGTAGGGTTTTGGGAAGAAGGGTTTAGGGTGTATAGGGTTTAGGGTTTGCTGGATCCTAAACCCTAAACCCTAAACCGATTCGGGGCTGTGGGAAGTAAAGTGGCTTCGGTCCGAAGTCCAAGCTCTGCATCCCAGACTCGGAAGGTGGTGACATACAGCAGATTCCAAACCCAAAGCCCTTAACCCAACAGCCGAACATAGGGGCCTTAATAATTTGACTAGGGTTTGGGTGTTATATTTTTAAGTGTTTATACTTAATTACACTAAGAAACCCCCACAGATTGCATCCAGGTGTCTCAGGCATCGCATGAAACAGCTGGAGGACCTGACATTCAGCTAGATGTGCAGGCAACTGGCATATGTGCTCAGGGGACCATCACCGCCGCCGATGATAGACAATGCGGGTCTTTGCTATGAAATCTTTCAAGCAGGTGGATTGATGCTGATCGCCAGAAGAAGCACAAACATAGTTGGTTCATGCAGTGCTTAGTACTTGTTCACCACGCAGCCTTTACGATATTCAGTGTGCAGTCCCTGTTGCCATTCGCCACGGCGCGTCTTCACGGCGCGTCTTCATGCGGGAACCAAGTTAGGGCATACCTCATACAAAGCCCTGTGTGTAGCGGGATCCCTTACACACAGAACGCCAGATTTTCGAAACCTCATCCAGCAGGGGCTTCCGGATTCCCCCTATGTACATTTGGGGTCTGGGACTTCTGAAGTTTAGGCCCGAAATGGCGCTTCACTTGTGCGGATCTGCTAGCCATATAGTATGGAATGTCCCCCAAACCATCAGTTCTAATTCTGAAGGCAGTTATATCTTCGTCGCCATTCCGCATTCAAGCGAGCACTAGTTTGCATTTGAAGATGTTTGAAAGCTCTCAGCTCTCAGCTTTCAGCATTGCGGCGAGTCCAATCAGGGGTGAAGATAAGCAGGAACCTTTAAGCTAAGGTATCCAGTAAAGAGCCCTCTAAATGGAATCCTTAAGCAACCTGAACCAGGGCCCCCGAAAGTCGTAGGCCAAATCCTGGTTAGAAGAACCCCGAGGCAAAAATGGGGCCACCTCCTCCCACTTCTCTGCCTTGGCCTTGGATGGCGAGAGTCAGGGGTCTAGGGTTTAGGGTTTCGTTGTTTCGGGTTTAGGTTTTCGGGGTTTAAGGTTTCGGGGTCTAGGGTGTAGCACGGACTAAACACAGCACCTGAATACTGAAACCAAGATACCAAAAACCTCATAAACCCCAAACCTTGAACCCCAAACCCGACAGGGCATAACCCTACATCCTGGACGCCAAACCTCTGCTGCCCGAACCCACAATTCGAGCAATCATTTCTATACAAAGACCACTCACAAAATGACAAATGTTAACAACACACACACACACACACACACACACACCTGCATACGATCAGTGAAGTCACGCACGCCGCCATCGCCGAATTCAGCGTCACGGCGTCCGCATCCACTCCCAGGTGACTGAGGCTTCAGTTTGAGAGAGTTGAGGTTCGGCCTGGTGTGTTCCGGGGATTTTTGGGAGGCGGTTCAGGGTTTAATTAAAGTCTAAGGGGATTCCGGGCTTGCAGTTTAGGGTTCAGGGTATTGAAACTACCATATTAGAGCGTGAATCGCGGCATATAACATCCAAATTCTCGTGCATCTGGCACGCACATTGACCTGCGAAGGCTGAGGCTTAAACTACAGCAGAGACTACGGTTTGGTGCCAGTTACTCATCTGACACCTTAGAGCCTAAAACACAAACAAAACCTGAGCACAAACTGCGTGAAACTCAAGAAAACCCTACAGAGCTCAGCCTCAATATCAAAAAACCCTGCACCCTAAACCCCTAAACCCCTAAACAGTAAACCCCTAAACCCTAAATGAATCCTAAAACTCCTAGACTGCAGCTCTGCGACTTCATGGAAGAGAGGAGCTGCAGGGCCATCCTGGGTGTAGCATCTTTAGGGTTTAGCATTTTGGGTGTCAAGGTTCAGGGTCACATGTCTACAGTCGGGGTTAGGAGTCATGTTTTCGGGTTTAGGGTTTTGGGGTTTTAGGGTTTAGGGCTTGAGGTTGTGGGTTTAGGGCTTTAGGGGTATAGCGTTTACGGTTTCGTACCATTGTTCCGAAACGTGGGCTGACCCCTATATACACCCGCCGCAAGTAAACCCCATTTAAAGTGCCGCGTTCTGTTCACTTACGTCGCCGGCTATGTTTACGGACTTTCTTGCCCTGCCTCGACAGCCACTAGAACGGCTTGCGGTTCCGGGTTTAGATGGGCTGTAGGCGGGCTTTACAATTTGGATGCTGCAACTTGCGAACTCCACTTACGGTCCCCTGATGTAGAAAATTCCACCTGTCCACTGTGTTTCAACATAGGACATTGTCGAATTGAACGGTGTGCCAACGCCGTTTCTTTATGTTGAACGCGAAACCCAGTGCTCAACACCAAAACCCAAAACCCGAACCAACCGCGAACCTTGAAGCCCACTCCGACAAACACATGCACAGCAACATGGCCAAACAGGGTTCCTCCTGGGCTCGATGATATGAAGAACGCAAATTGGCCATGCCGAAACCGTCCGAAGTCAAAACGCTTCCAGACCGACGGTTGTCGTGCAACGGTCGTTCTGTCAACTTCGCACATTCATGCGGGTGGAAAACAATCCTTGTTCGTCTCGAGTCGGGAAATGCAGCACGGTATGCTTCTAAATTTTTATTGAGCGGCTTTCGCTACTGCAAAATGCAGTTAACAGCTCGACGAAACATGTCATGTATTGCCACTCAGGCAAGCATAAAAGCGGTATGCCAGGCTGTCGGGCCTTTGCACGACCACAAAACCATTCATGCACTGCTGCATGCATCAATGTGAGAGACTTCGCGCCACAGCAACTCCTACCTCTACTTTGTTCCGGGTGTTCTTGAAGCGCATAGCCTATGCAAAGACTTATTTCAAGGGACCTTCAATCCCTCAACCCTCGGCTTCAGCCGTAAATGCGTTCCAAATTAGTTCTGAAACCAAATCCCTGAAGCCTGAAGCCGTATCTGGCTGCAATGAATGCCGTGTTTCGCAGGACACCGTCGTAGCAAGGGATGAACTGCAATTATTTCGTCTGCTCCCATCTATCTCCATACAGTTATCTATACGACAAGAATTGCGAAGATGTGCATCTGACAGAAGAATAAACTGTGATGTTCTGAACATGAAAATTCAGATGCTTCGCAATGTTCGGATGTTCGCAATGTTCGTAAGCTGATGTATATATTGTGCAATTTTGGTCCACACCCGGATATGCACTAGCCACGATTGCTATGATCCCCTACAGCACTGTCAGCTTGCTTCTGAAATAGGTTTAGGGGCGAAGCTACAAAAGGATGTCAGTGGTTCTGTGTGAAACTCTTGCAGCACGTTCCGATAACTCCCACCTGCCTCCCCACCTCACACCGAACTGAACCTTGTGCGACTTCACTGCCTGGTCCTTCCCTCCCCAACCCTAACGCTTGCAACGGCCGCCAGCCCCCCTCCTTTCCACTTTGGGTGATATTATGGTATACTTGTTATAAGGACCGATAAGGAATACTATTGGCAATTGCTTAGGCTTGTATATTACCATCTATTGTTGCCAGACAAAGTTCCCGTTTAGATTGTATGTAAGTACGGTAAGCCGTCACGTATGTACGACAAGATCACTCCAAGCCTCCTCTGTGTCCCTTTGATGGGGCTCCCTAAACTTTATGTCCAAAAACGTAGGTAACGCCACATGAAACGACCTGCGCGATAGCAGGGCTGCGTTTTAAGGCTAAATGGCAGTTTTCCTAGGTAAACGATGAATTCTGGATTATCAGTTCTTGTTTTGGGAGACATCCTCGCGCAACCTGGAAAGTTTTCGGGTCTTGCTTTCGTCATTGTTCTATCTTCGGAACTAGTGCTTTTGGTGGTTTTGCCACGGCTAAAACAAGGTTTTGCGTTTGATGGCTTGATTGTCCGGCAGCATGTCTTTACAGTTCTCCGGATGAAATGGCCATTTTGGATTTCGGTCGAGGTTTGGGTTTGTGGGCTTCGGTGCTGCCATACCTTTGTAGTCTTGGGGGGCGTTAAAGCAAAATGGCAGTTCTACTGAGGTAAAGCGATGAGTTCTGTTTCATCAGTTATTGTTTTGGGAGACAGCCTTGCGCGACCTCTACCGTTTCCGGGTCTTTCTCTGGTCATGGTTTCATCTTTGGAGTTCGTATTTTCTTGGTTTTGCCGAAGCGAAAACACGGTCGCGGGATGTCGGGCTTAAGCTTTGAAGCAGGGTTTGAAAGTTTTCTGAGGCATGCCGCAAGAAAGCCTAGCCCAAAACCTACATTGAGCAGAAAAGACTGGCACAGCGTAGGCATCTTGGTCTGCAAACAAAAACTAACTAGAGAGTATATGGTTGTAAGACCATGCAGTACGGGTGCAGCAGCAGTGGCAGCTGCAGCAGCAGTGGCAGTTGCAGAAGTAGCATGGCAAGGGTAACTAGAGAGTATAGTAGGTTATTTACTTTACGCATATACATGATGTAATATGTACATGTGTATATATATATATAATATTAAGTTATGTATATAGATATGATCAGCTTTTCTTTCAAAGTAATGTACCTTTCTTTAATTTTCTGTTCTATTGCAGCATATTATATTATTTGCGCTCCCATACCAGACAATTATATACCCGTTGTTTTGAAACTAAACAGCAGTTGCTGAGGGCACATGGGGCTTATAGGTACAGTTTGGCAGAGCCACTGCCACTTCCCAGCGCGGGCGCAAGCGTTGCTGGCCGAGTTGTAGCAGAAAATATTCGGCCTCGTATAGGCCGGGATTGACTATCCGGGGTCCAAGAAACCCTACTGAATTGAAATATAGAACCCGTGCAGAACCTTGAGCTGTTTGCTAACGAGCTTCCAGGAAACCGACAACAGGTAGGGTAACAGCGAATCTCAATTCATCTGGCCGCAAACCGAGCTAGGCCACAATTTGTCTCGTGACGACAGCCGAATCTACAAGGTTGCCTGGCGAATCTTTCCAAGAAGAAAACAAACCCTAAACCCTAAACCCTAAACCCTAAACCCTAAACCAGAAATTCTGTGGCAATGGGCACTGGCTGCTGGCTCGCCGGAGGCGAAAGCAACGCGAAGTCGAGCAAGTCAAGTGCCTCCTCGTGCGACTTTTGACTTTCCATGGGCTTAATTACGGAAACACGCAGGGGATTTAAAACTGCGCAGCAGTCTTGAAGATCATGGAAGCATCTGCTCGTGTCCATAATTTTTTGGCTTAAGCCTAGAGCCGCTGTAAGGCCTGTGCCACACCTACATTGCTACATCTTGTAGTAAGCATACTGCCATGAACGACGGAAGCTGGCAAGGCACAACACCACTCAGAGAGCAGCAACTAGCAGACCGAAACCCTAAGCCCTAAACCATCAGCAAAGGATAAACTCTCAGAACCCAAAGGCCATAACAGAAACTGCAGAGATACATGGGGGCGGTAAGTAACGATAGTGCATGTCTGAACCAACCCTAAAAGCCCAAAACCATAGGTAAACCTGGAACTCTACGTAATTAAAACCTCTACCTATAGTCTCCGTTACAAGGGAACCCCAAAAAACGAACTATAGGTGAAGCTCTAAAACCCAAGAAACCCAAACCCTAAGTAATTTATTCTAGACCCTCCTCCAAGAAAACAACATAGGACCCAGGGCACCTGCCAGCGCGCAGCTTGGGCGCATGCTCCGATAGCCGCAGCAAGGCAAACGATGTCAGGATTTGGCTCCCTTCCTGCAGAGTCCAGGGTTTAGGGCTATTAGGGTTTAGGGCTTTCGGCTATTTTTGGTTTAGGTTTGGGGTTTAACGGTTTTTAGGTGTTAGGGTTTTAGGTTTTAGGGTTTACCTTAACCCCAAATAGCCTACCTTTCTAAGGACTGACAGAAGGAAATCGTAATGAGGAGCCACAAAGACAGGTAGGCTATTTTAGGCGGGTTTGGGGCAGATCTCGGGTTAAAGGATTCTCGTTTGCTTCCCGAAGCCCAAAACTCTGAATTCTAAGCCACAAACCCTAAACCCCATAAACCCTGAACCCAACAAAAAACACATAGCCCTCCAGGCGTATTGCAGGGGCCTTAGTATATCTACCAGATAGGATGGCTATACAAAGAAACCCTAAGGAACAATCGTAATCCACCTGCACTAAACCGAAAGCCCTCAACGGCTAATCTAGGGGCCTTAAGTATTCAAAGAGGGTTTGGGGGGGGGTCTATTATACTGTAATTATAATAAGGAGCCCCCAAAACCCTATTCTAATTACGAAGGCCCCTAAACCCTAAACCCTAAACCTTACCAAGGCCCCTATATTATTGGGCTTTTGGCGTTCTTCGGCTTGCGAAGCCCGGATCGGCACGGGCCTTCGTCGGAGGCCCTCCTCAAAGCGTCATGAACTTCTTAGGGTTTAGGGGTTTAGGGTTTAGGGTTTAGGGTTTAGGGCTTTTGGGTTTCTTCAGAGGGTTTTGTTAGGGTTCCGGTTGCTCTTTTAAGGGATCCTTTTAGGATTCTTTTGCAGGTTCTTTAAGGGCTCTATGAGGCTATAGGGTTTAGGGATTCGGCAGTTTAGGGCTTTAGCTGTTTAAGGTTGGGATACTCGGTTTGGGTTTCAGGGTTTAGGAATGTGAGGTTTGGGCTTTAAGATGTACGGTTGAGGTTTGAGGGTGTAGGGGTTTAGGGATGTAAGGTTTGGGGTTTGGGGCGTGAGGGGTGGAAGGCTTGGGATTTGGAGGTTGCAGTGTTCCATCGTTATTCGACTTGGGCCGCAGGATTCAGACCTACGGCGTTTTGCAGTTTAGGGCCTAAACTCCTAAACCCTACCTTGACCCAAAAAGCCCACTTCTTTAAGGACGTATAGAAAGAAATCTTTATAAGGAGCTCTAAAGAGGTAGGTTCTTTAGGGTTCCGGTAAGCCCTAGACCTCAAAAGTTTAGAGTTTCAGGGTTTGGGGGATCTTCGACCCGAATGATTAACACCGATCCAGATCACTCCCTACTACTGTAGCAGCCTTGACAATCAGAGTAGGGTGTCGTTGTATGCTATACTCTCGCTATCTCTCTCTCTCTCTATATATATATATATATGTACGTGTACTAAAAGAAACCCTTATGGCCCCTTAAGGAATAGCAGGAGTCACTGATGATATGGGTATTTATTCAGGCCCCTATATTACCAGGGCGCGGAGCTTCGCGAGCTTAGCCCTTAAAACGTCAGCCCCCTTTCCCTAAGGCTCTATGTGCCTAGACATTTGATCCTATAGGAACGCCTTAAAGCTCCAGTCTGCATGGGTATATACACGCAGCCGTCGGACAATTGAAGAAAACCCACCGAAAACTCCGCACTCCACTGCCGAACTCACTCATATCGGTGGCAAGATGCTGCCATTGCCTCATCCACGACAGAGCCTGTTCTCGTGGTTAGGGTGTAAGCTTTGCGTGCAAAAATTGAGCAGAGCACAGATCACAAAGCGCAAGTTGACAAGTGTGTGTGTGTGTGTGTAGACTGTAGCCAGTGTGAAGGACAGACTCGGATAGACGGCAAGGAGCAGAATTGCGAAACGAGAGCCTGATAAACATACGCGGCAAGAGCGAGGAGGAAGCACTGATCCAAAACTACGACCGCGCCAACTGCTTTTCTGGAGGCTGAGAATACTGTTTCGGCGCTATACTATACTATACTATACTATAACTAGAATAAAGAATCCCTAGAATAGTATAGTATAGGTAATTCTTCAGAACACAACTCTAAACCCTAAATCCTAAACCCTAAATCCTGAACCCTAAATCCTAAACCCTAAGACCCTCCGTGGCCTCCCGCCAGCCCAAAGCACCCAGGGCTTCTGAACGACAGGCCTGGTCCTGCAGGGCCGGCCGAGGGTGGCCACTGGGCCCTTGTTAAGGAATTTAGGGTTTAGGGTTTAGGGTTTAGGGTTTAGGGTGGCCACTGGGCCCTTGAATTTAGGGTTTAGGGTTCGGGGTTTTGGTTTCTTAGTTCAAGCTACCATAGTAAGGAAACCCTATTATTTACAATAGATCCCTATTATAGCAACATAAGTTATGCGATTTAAATGAAGTTACTAGATAATATTGCGGAACTGCAGCACATAGTATGGTTTCCTCATTATGGTAACTTAAACTAAATCCCTTAGCAAGAACCCAGCTGAGGTCTGAAAGTTGAACAAAGGACGTAGGTGCTAGGGTTTCGTGCTCGGGTTGAGGGTTGAGGGTTTCGGGTACTATACTTAAGCTGTCAAGACATAAAGCTCCAGTTACACTACGTTACACCCCGAAACTCCAAAATCCTGAAGGCTCAGGAAACTTATAGGACCCTTATACGTATAATGAAGAGTCCAACATCTGAATTCTTAAACTCGTATGGAACACTTGGCTACTTCTGGCCCCCTTTAAGGGTCCTGTTTATGTATAGGGCACCGATGAGGGGACTCTCATTTAGAGAACTACCCAGTTGTAGAAACCCTCAAGCCCTACTCTCCGAAACTCCGCATGGAACGCTTCTAGGACCAGTGTGGAACCTTTGTAAAGAAGAGCCCCGACATCCTAATCTAGGGGCCTGAATAATGAGAACAGGGTTTTGGGGTATATTATACCATAATTATAGTAAGGAGCCCCGACAGTAGTATAGGCAATTATTAAGGCCCCTATATTAAACCCCAAAAGTTCTAGACTCTAAGGGGTTTAGGGTTTAGGGTCTGTGTTCGAATGCTATGGTTGATGATATACATCCTGCATTTCCTATAATAAGGAATATACCATAGTTCCCATAGTTTAGGGTCCTTCATAAGGTATTGCAGGGTCTATACCATCAGCCGTAAGACCCTAAAGCCCAAAAGTTCTAGACTCTGAGGGGTCTAGGGTGTAGGATTTCGGGTTTGTCTCCGAATGCTATGGTTCAATTAGGGCTCGTTTGGGTAATGGCCCTGCAACCAAGCTAAACATCCGAAGACTCTGTTGCCGAGCCAGGCACCGGCGTGAGTCCTAGGTCTGCCATTCTCTTCAGTAACGTCGCTGCCTTTCGACTCCGCGATGTTAGGGCTTGAGGACTTTGTGGCTGCCAGCTGGCTCTAAACCTAAACCCCTAAAGCCCCAAAAGCCTAACGAACTTTAGGCTGTAGGCTTATAAGGCTTTAGGGCTTCAGGGCTTACGGTTCCCTAAACCCTAAACCCTAAACCCTAAACCCTAGGGTTAAGGCTTCGGGCCTGGGGACTTCGGGGGTTTAGGCTTACGGCTTTAGGGCTGGAAGGCTTCAGGTCTAGGGCTTTTTTGAGTTAACCCTAAACCCTAAACCCTAAACCCTCAACCCTAAACCCTAAACCCTAAACCCTAGGGCAAGGGCCAGGGTTTAGGGCTTAGGGCTTAGAGGGCCTAGGGCAAGGGCCAGGGTTTAGGGTTTAGGGCTTAGAGGGCCTAGGGCTTTCGGGTTTCAAAATTTTAGGGCCAGGGATTGGGATTTCCGGGTTTTGCTGCCTTGATGTTGGGGCTTTAGAGTTTAGGGTTTAGGGTTTAGGGTTTAGGGTTTAGGGTTCAGGATTTAGGTGCGTCTCTGCAATCTCCCATGTTCGAGGCTGATGGGGGCTTGCTGCAGTAGTTGGTCCAATGGTGCGATTAGATTTGGGGTGCTACGATTCCGGTAACTCTTCAGTCTGAGGCTTACCAGCATGACCCCACACCCTAGACCCTGAACCCTAAACCCTAGACCCTGAACCCTAAACGTTAATGTCGCTGGGCCCACGGAACTCAAGACTTTCGAAGCACGAGTCCTCTTAGCCTGACTGTGGCCTGCTAAACCCTAAAGCACAAAGACCCTAGAGACCCTAAACTCAAAACCCGACATGTATTAAGGGTTTAGAGGTTTAGGGCAAAGTTGAAGGATAAACCCAGAGGGGTTTAGAGGTTTAGGGCAAAGTTTAGGGCTAAACCACAAGGGGTTTAGAGGTTTAGGGCAAAGTTTAGGGCTAAACCACAAGGGGTTTAGAGGTTTAGGACAAAGTTTAGGGTTAAGCCCCCAACCCTAGACCCTAAACATCCCTGAACTATACCCTGGCCCTAGGCCCAAAACCCAAAACCCCAAAACCCTAAAACCCTAAACCCTAAAACCTAACCCTAAAACCCTACACCCTAAACAGTAAACCCTAAAACCCTAAACCCTAAACCCTAATAGCTCTGATTCATAGCTGCCTCCGTTTCCCGGCCGGCTCGGCCAAGCGCGCCGAAGGCGGAAGCAAAGCTCCGCACGTCGGGATGGAGCCCGGTCTGCTGCATCCTTCAAAGAGGGGAGAAAAAACAAAACAAACAATATATACATATATATAATTTTATAATTATACAATTATTATATATATATATATATATATTCTGTATCTGCGACACAACCTTCTTCGAAAGAGGGACTGAAGGAGAGATCAGGGTTTGGAGTGTAGGGCTCTAAGTTGGGGAACGAATATAGTAGGGGCCTTAATAATCAGAAAAAGGTTTTGGGTCCCATTATACTCTAATTATAACAAGGAACCCCCGCCAAAATAATATAGGTAATTATTAAGATGTTAAAAGCCCCAATATTTAGGCTCCGCGTTGGGCACCTAGATGGGGGGAGGTGTTGAGCTTCAAGGCTTTCGGTGTTACGGTGGAGGGCGCCACTTGTGCGGTTCTCGCTGCACTTTCGTCATGAGGTTTAGGGTTTAGGGTTTAGGGTTAGGGTTCAAGGTTTAGGGGTTCAGGGTTTAGGGTTTGAGGGTTTAAGGGTTTCGGGGTTTAGGGGTTTAGGGCTTAGGGGTTCAGGATTTAGGGTTTAGGGTTTAGGGCCAGGTTTAAGGGCATGCATCGGTGCGTTGTCGGATAGAATGGCCACGGGTGAGGGCTATAGGCTCGTCATGATGGGGGCTCGCAGGCTTCAAGGGATAACGTAGGGGCCTTGGTAGTTAGAATAAGGTTCCTTTAAAGGGCTCCTTAATGGGGAGAAGGGCTATAAGGGTTCTATAATATAGGGGCCTTGGTAATTAGCATAGGGTTTTGGGGTTATATTATATTATACTAATTTCTTTTATACGACGGAACCCCAAAATAGTATAGGTAATTCTTCAGGCCTCCCATAGAAAAAGAAGCTTTCTCCCCACCATCCCGAATGCCATCACCATCCGGATGACATTGCGATCATTGACATTGCTCAGCTACACATGAAGCCCCTAAAAATCCTAAACCCTAACCCCGAAGCCCCTAAAACCCCCAAAACCCCTAAAACCCTAAAACCCCTAAAACCATGAACCCTGAAACCCCGAAAACCCTGAACCCTAAAACCCCTAAAACCCCAATAACCCCTCAAACCCTAAACCCTAAACCCTCAAACCCGTAAACCCTAAACCTGTTCCTCAATCATGCCCCGAGCTCCTCTCCAGCAGCTGCAGCGACGCCTGCACCAATCGTGCAACCCTAAATGCCCGACAGTTTGGTTTCGGGGTTTAAGGCGTTAGGGGTGTATGGTGCAAGCGGGAAAGTTGGAAGATGGTTTACCGAGACTGGCGCATGGTGCAACACATCTTCCCAGTTTCAGTTTGGCCGTTCATTTTTCATTTGATCCGAATTTTATGGTTTCCAACTTTGGTTTTGAGGGTTCGATCGAGGCAGTGGCAGGGACCATCTAAAACAAAAAAGTAAAACGAAGTACCAAAAAAATGTGGCAGTGAGGCCCACGTGACTTGGCCCGTGGCCTTGATATAAGGCTGCGGGTCGTGCGCAAGGAGTGTCACTGCGCAGTTATGCTAAGGAAAGCACAAGCAAGCTCCCAAGGCAACACCGCCCTGGAGCATTGCCTGAGCTGGGCCTGGGCCAAGCATGCTAAACGTGTGGCACTGGGCCACGGTGCGTGAGGCACTGTTTTGGGGGTAGCAACACTTTGATAAACCCTGAAGCCTTAAGGTCTAAGGTATGGGGTTGTGGCTTGGGGCGTCTAGGGTTCAAGGTTGAGGGTTGGGTTAACCCTAAACCCTAAACCCCGCCCTAAACCCTAAACCCTGAACCCTAAACCAATTTAGGATTTATCCATGAAGCGCCTCCCAGTCACCGGCGACCTTCGTCGCATGAAGCGCTGCATTGAAGACAATGAGGTTCGGTTCCACCCCCTCAGCGGTCATCTCCTCAGAACTCAGGGCTTGGGGGCTTACCTGGATGCTAAAGAGCCTGCCTTTTCAGGGTTCCTTATGATGATTTCTTCATATAACTCCTGAAACAGGTAGGTTATTGGGGGGTAGTAGGTGATACAAGGGCCGCAGTGCAGATTCGGACGGGAGACCCCATAACAGGGGTCTTGACACTGAAGTAGAGCATGCGCTTGGGCTGGATATTTGTAGCCCCGATACACCCTAACCCCTGAACCCTAAACCCCAAACCCTAAACCCTAAACCCCTAAACCCTATAAACCCTTACCCTAAACCCTCCGCACTAAAAACCCGCAGCTCTTGCTCCGACATCCCAAACCGACACTACCGAATCCTTCATTGTTTTATTCTGGGGTCCATTATACTATAATTATAACAAGGAACCCCCCCAAAAAGTATATAGGTCCATTATACTATAATTATGACAAGGAACCACCCAAAATAGTGTGCATATATATATATATACACACACACTATTTTGGGTGGTTCCTTGTCATAATTATAGTATAATGGACCAAGAATTATAGGTAATCATTAAGGCCCCTAGAAGCTAGGTTCCCCAGTAACCCCTTAATAATAAGGGTACCTTTTTACTACTATTTGGATTTAATCTGGGAGCCCAAAAAGAAAAAGGGCAAAAGGGTACAACTCGGGAACCTAGCACCACAACAGGACCACCCTCGGTCTTCTTGTCTGAAACAAGGCTTCCAGCAGAGTCTGGTGCTGTTGTTCTTTATAAAGCAGGGCTCTTTATGTCTGTAAGGGCTTCTGGTTTCTGCACCTTGAACCCTAAGCCCTAAAGCACCAGATCCGAAATCCTCAACTTTAAACCTCGCAGCCTCTATACTAACCTGTAACCCATTTAGAACCATGCAGGACCTCTACACCCAAAATGACAAAACCCGAACCCCTGAACCCATGAGACCTAAATCCCTAAACATCCAAAACCCTAAATGGCCCAAAGCCCTGAACGAGACGAGCCCTAAGCAGGCAAGGGGCCTCAAGCAGAGCCAGAGCATCCTGCACGCGCCCCGCGCGGGCGCAGGCATCGATGGCCGCACCGTAGCCTTCGTGTCGGGCTTTAAGGTTTAGGCTCGGGGTTGAGGGTAGGGATCACGGAATTTCTACCAGTCGAGTAAGGTTGTGGTGTATGTTATATAGTATGGTCGTCCCTGTACTTTGTATAGAGTCCTTATAAAGTTGTACCAGTCGAGGGGTGTTGAGGTCGACTATCGCATGATTGCGCTTTCCGGAGTTGACGGGTTTCGGGGCTCAGCATTGAGGGCTCTAGGGTTTGAGGGCTTTGGGTTCAGGGCCTATAGCTAGGTTGTAAAGGTTCAGGGTGTAGTTCAGCGCGCTGGGCTCGGAGACAGAGATGATTGGTTTAGAGTTTGAATTTGCAACAACGACAAGATTTTGACTAGCCCTAAAAGTCTTACATCTTAAAAGTTCCGATACGAAACACAGCAAGTTTTTGTGGAGTCCACGCAGACACCCAAAGCTTCTACCTCCGACAGAACACTCCCGGAACCCCGATAATCGACACCCATAAACGCGAAACTCTCAAAGGGTCCTAAAATACTTACATAGTAGAAAGTGGTGTTTCTATCGTAGGAGTTGCTGTTATGGCTTGGGTAAGTATGCCTCATATAGGTGCTTAGGAGCCTCTGAATTTGGGATTCGATAATTGACTGCCCAACACCAAGAGCTCCAACCCTAAATCTCTTGCCCAATAACTGACCACGTTGGGCTGCAAGCCGACGGTGGGCATTTGCCGAAGTAGATCCTAGGGGCCCGCGGCAGGATCTTAGTTTGAGGTGTGGTTACGGGTTTTAGGGTTTAGGGTTGTAGGGATCCAATCTTTGACGCCTATGTAGGGTTGTCGGATTGACAGGTTTGAGAGCTAAGGGGTTTTAAGTCAAGCTTGTCCGAACGCTTTTCTCATCAGCGTCAGGTGTTCGTACATGCATGTGGTGCCTTCGTTGAGGGGCACGCATGATGGGGATACTCCTTGGCCGGGTCTAGATTCGTGATTAGTGAAGGCAAAAGCCGCAGGTCCAATCTCTGATAACGGCAGAAACACGGAAGCTGCACAACCCCTACACCGAAAAGCTCCTCTCATTCTCGCGAGGCACTATTGCGGCTTGCCAATGTTTCTGGCGTCCGCAAGCACTGATGGCAGTGTTGAAGCTCACCTGGGAGCATTTTTGAAGCTGTGGCGCACTCATGGTCTTTGCTGCAGAAGGAAACGAAACAGCCTTCGCCTTCCTGTAAAGCCGGAGCATCGGCAAAGGCTTTTGGCAAGAAATACAGCCCAAAAGAGAGCACCCGATGTGCGGCATGCGGTGCAAGCCCTAGAACCCCTTCCTACCCAACCCTATACGAAAGCCCTAACATCTTAAAAACTGTGCAGCGAGGAACTCAGACCAAGCCTACAGCTTCTAGACCCGACTGCGCAGGTTTGTTACAGGGCTGTGGGACGGGTTTGCAAGGTTCAAGCTCCTATCTATCTACCTATTTACCTGTCTATCTATATACCTACCTACCTACCTACCTATCTATCTGTCTATCTATCTATCTATCTATCTATCTATCTATCGATCTATCTCTCTCTGTCTCTCTGTCTGTCTGTGCGTCTGTCTGTCTGTATGTCGGTCTGTCTGTCTGTCTGTCTGTCTGTCTGTCTATCTGTCTGTCTGTCTGTCTGTCTGTCTGTCTGTCTGTCTGTCTGTCTGTCTGTCTGCCCGTCTGTCTGTCCGCGTGCGGATAGTCGGATAGCATCTATCTATCGATCCATCCAACGATCTACCCATCTATCTACCTCTCATGACCTACCTAAATCTACCTGCATACATGTGATGTATATTGAACAAATTAGCTTACAGGTCCTAGTCACGGAGCGCTAAATGCGAGGGAATAGGGTACTTTGGTATCCGCGACTGCTATTGCCCACCACCTGGTCTCACACTCTCATGTCGTAACTTCTCAGAAGTTCAAAATCCTGGTAGAAGTATGACTGATACGCCACTCCTTGCGGGCTTGCTCAAACGGAACTTGTGTGCCCAAAAACCTCGCGCGTGAGCCCAGCACTGAAAATTCATGTCCCGAACGAGCCCTGCACCACGTCGGGCGGGACCCCGAAGTAGGTCATCTGCTGCAGCAGCGTACCAACGCCTTGGGCAGGTATAGGCACAACTTCACTACGTTCAGAAAAATCTCCGGGTTTGTCCACAAGAGGGTAAGTTGAGCAAGAAGGAAGAATTCCTGACCACAGCCCCTAGCAACGGCACCATGGGGGTGGCTGCCAGGAGCAGCAGCATCCGGGAGGTGAACAAGCCACTCCTGAATTCAACCTGAAGCCTGCACCCTCGACACAACACTCTGACTTGACGTCCTAATTAATCATCATCCCCATAGTCATCACCGTCGTCATCATCATAATCATCATCACCACCACCACCACCACCTTCATCATCATCATCATCATCAGCATCACCATCATTATTATCATCATCATCATCACCATCATCATCACCATCACTCACCATCATCATCATCATCATCATCGTAGCGATGTGAGCCGTAATGTGGGTGATAACTATAACTATAGTTACCCTAATTATAACCCCACTTATAACTACCCGTGAACCTCCAAGTAGGATACCTATAAGCCCAGGGTGCCGGTTGCCTTAATAATGCGGTTACTGGTTTACATATTTGAGGTTAGACGGTTAGTAGTCTACTATTTTGGGAACTGGAGCACTTTGGTAACCCGTAAACTTCAAGATCAACGCTCAATTACAATCCCACGCCGCCTTCCCAGTAGCCGCTGCTTTCGCACGCGCTGATAGCAGCATTGAAGTGGTAGACATTGGGTGGAGGACCGTAACACATCCTGGGGACAGAATTTAGGATGCAGCGCTGGTACCAGACATACAGTGACTCCCAAACCATAAGGGTCCAAGTAGTCCTTATTTATGGTTTTAGATACCCCAAAAGGCCCCAAAGCCTTAAATAATGGGCACTTGGACTCTTAAGGAAATGCCTACAATAGGAGATGTTACGTCACCCGCGACCGTTCACATGTGTCAGTCCAGACCCCTGAGCCCTCATTCCAAGCTTAGGCGGCCGAAATCCTCCACCCCATACTTGCAGAGCCCCAAACTCTGCATCAGGCTTAGGGTATCTTAGGGTTGTAGTCGTCTTCTCTTGGAGGAATGGGGTCTGGGGGAGGCTTTCTTTTGCAGATTTATGGCTTTGCGAGTTGGTGATGGTGATGGTGGTGGTGGTGGCGATGATGATGTTGATGATGATGATGATCATGATGATGATAATTTCGACGGTTGCATTTTGCATTAATTATTCCGGTAAGACACCAACAACATTGACATGATTATGTCACACGCTCAATCTCAACCAAGCGCACGCTGTAGACCTAATAGAGGCGCCTTAACAAGTGGAACGGGGCTTGGGTATACACACCACCTTAAGGGTCCGAGTATCCCTTATTTAAGGACTTTGGGGCCTTTTTGGGTACCTAAAATCATAAATAAGGAGTACTTGGACCCTTAGGGCCAGGCTACACATCTGAAAAACAAACACAAATCGGAGGAACTGTATTTCCAAAGTATAAAGGAACTCCATGGAATGGGATTCTTAGAGTGAGGAAACACAGGAAGCCCTAGGAGTTGTATACCGTAGGGGCCCCTAATAATTAGAATAGGGTTTTGGGGGGGAGTTCTTTAAAGGGCTCCTTAAAGGGTTCTATAAGGGCTACTATAGGGGCCTTAATAATTAGAATAGGGTTTTAGACGAGTTCCTCACTATAGTTTAAAGTATAATATGCCCCTCCCCAAACCTAGGGGCCTTAATAATTAGAA
>CAJNDV010036103.1:0-16284 GCA_905221635.1 Symbiodinium sp. CCMP2456
ACCCCATGCCTGAGCGCAAAACCAGCTTGTTGTGCGCTCTCATGAGTCCAGAGCAGATCAGTGAGCTTCGCGAACGTTCGTGCTTGCAGTGTGGGCGTAGTTTATGCTCAATCCTGGTCCCGGGGCTCCCATTGTGTCGTGACTTCTGCTCTTTTCTGCCCGTGAAGAGCGCATGGCCTGCTGCTCTCATCAATCGTTTCGCGCAGTGCTGCATTGCGCAAGGTGGGAAATCCGGGGATCCCTATGGCTACGGCTACGGTCGATACGACCGAGGCGAGCTTGCACTCCCCCTTACTCTCCCTTGCGTGGTCCTGTTTAGATGTGGGAGTGTGAAATTGTTCAACACTTGCAGCGTCGAGGTTACGATAGTTTCGGTGGCGCGGATGAGATGCTTGGACGTGAGTCTGGGCCCAACGCCTGTGGTCGTCGCGTCACTAGTTGAGCCGAGCCTTTCTTTTTGCTTGATTGCGGGCATCAGCAGCCGGAACGAGCTTCAGACTCTCTTTGCTTCTGCAAGCCAGCCCAGCCCAGGTCCGGGCCAAAGGATGACTCCCCGCAAAGCCTGAAGAAGGAGCTCAGCATGCTTCCCACAATACAGGCCGGATCCGCTTCAGCCTGCAGGGGCCTGCATTGGATGTGCACAGTCGTAATCGTGTTGTTCTCCAAAGGGAGGCAGCTCGAATCCTTGATGCGAGCATGATCGACCTGCAAGTGCGATTGAGGTAGGACGAGTCTTTGAAGAAGCCGCTTGTGAGTTGTCAGCTGCGTCTGTTGGGCCTTCGGCCTTCGCCAGTCCGTGTCGTGCCGGACGCCCAAGTGCGACCGCAATGCCACGTGTGCCAGCGCCTCGCAGAGGCCGCGCATGACCGGCTCAAACCAAGAATGTGCGCTGTTGTGGACTCTGACTGCTTGCCAGGTCTCTGCAAACTCCGTGCTCCAGCTGTCTTGTGCTCCCAGCCGCTGGTCATGGCCATGGCTTGTCTCGTTTTAGGTATGGGTGCTGTAGCGACTACATGCTCCTGATGCTGACCGATGTTACCGGATGGCTCCACGAGCAGGGCATTCCATACTTCATCACCTACGGAACTTTGCTGGGTGCACATTGACACGATTCGCGCATCCGAAGTCCAGCCTTGCAAGCCTCGTAGCGCCGCAGAGTCATTCAAAATGATAGAGGTGCGCTGCGCGAAGATGATATCTTGCCTTGGACCCAGGCAGCGGCTTGTTGTGACGACAAGCGCACTGCCCCAAAGGGCCACTGCCTGCAGGACATGGACATCGTTGTAGACCGCCGATATTGGCCCCAACTCCAGCGTGGTTTGGAGGCTTGCGGAGACAGCTGCTGCAGCGCCCAAACGGACCATAGCTTGTCGTGGCTCCATGGCTCAGGCTGCAGAGTTTTTCGGTGGAAGACGCTACCTCTTCGGAGTGGATCAGTGGGAGGCAACTGTCATGAGTGTCATGTCTGTGAACTGAGCTGCGTCTCACAGACCCGGCGAAGGAAAAAGTCTCCAGAGTTTGCGCCGATTGGGAGGGGTTTGCCTCCTCCATCATCGGCGGGCATCAAGCTCGGCAGATAGCTCACAGTGACTCTACACTTTCCTATCAAAGCTCCCAGGCAAGAAGGTGATCGGTTCAGCCGGCCCGCAGACTTCCATTTGGATGCCCGTCTCCCAGTGATTGCAAGTGGACACAGAACTAACTGGACTTGCATGTGGCTTGCTGCCAAGTAGTCAGTACGAGCCTCCATGCATCGATGTCCACGGCACAGGATATTCTGCAGCCTGGCAGTTGACTTTCCCAAGGTGTACGCCAGCGACTGGTGGCAAATCACTGACCTTCACCTCGTCGATTGCGCCGCGAGCTGGGATGCAGACTGCGCGTCCTAACATCAAGTTTTGATGCGAAGCTTTCGCTTTCTTTGGATGCAGGTTGAACCTCTCGGCGTCAAGCATCTCCAGATTCGTGGGCGCAACTTTTCGGCGCCTGCACGACCGAGAGCGTCTGAAACTTATTCTGGTAATTGCATCGCCCCATTATTTGGTGGATTTGTCAAGCACGCTTCCGATCTTAAACGAGGTGCGTGGAGAAACTGTACGGATCGGAGCGCCGCTGCTGTGCCTCCTTGCTATCTGATGCTACCTGCACTATTTCCGGCGCGTTTTGCGAAGACGGCAGGAATGGCGAATTCCGAAGAAGGCTCTTGCAGGCGTGAACTGAGCGCCTGAGTGTAAGGGCATTCGAAACTTCGAAACAAATTGTTTAATGCATGCTTTAGCAGATGTGACAATTGCATCGCGCTCTCAATTGAGAGTTTTTGGTTTCTGTAGTGTAGGACTTAGGAGGAGGGCCTCCACGAGCGGAGCTGCGCAGCGAGATCTCAGCAGCCTAAAACGGATCAGAACCAGAGCAAAGGGGGAGAGCTACCAAACTGCCGAGAGTTGCAATGTTTTGTTCCTGCAGCTGATTGGTCACTTATGAAGCCGCTACGCGCATCCTTCGTGCCCGGTGATGCGCCTGCTTAGACCAGGCCGCAGCTGCAAAGGCGGAACCACTGCGAGTTGAATCGAAGATCATCGAAGGCTTTAAGCGGCTTCAAGTGCTTTGCTAGAATACGCGTCAGAGGTGCCTTGCTAGCAACGGCCGGAGCCATCTTGCTTTCGCATCCACACGGCACCCAGAACAGTCACAAGCTGGACCATTTAGTGAAGGGCAAAACCTCAAACGTGCCGAGGTCTTCCGACGAACGCCTTCTGCGCTTGACCGACACCAGAGATGCATGGTGCTAAGTGCCCGTCAAGAACATGTGAAATGTTGAAGCATGTTGAAGTGAGCAAGCTGGGAGGCTATGGCTTTGACGTGCCCTCCGATGGCACAGGAACATGCCCAGGCCTCAAAGCTGCCGTGTGCTGTGCAAAGACAGCACGTTGATTTGACGCTCTGGTCGCCATAGCTGTTGAGGCAGTTCCTTCCGTGCTAGGCCGTGGAAGAGGCCTCTTCAACTGCCTGTTTGAACCGGAGTGCTTGAATCTGCTTGCTGCCAGGTATGGAAACATTTTTTGACTCCAAGTCTACCCCAAGGCAGGGCGAGGAATTGGTTTCGGCATGCGACCCTTGGCTCGTGTTGACGGGCCTCTGGGAGGGGTTGGAAGCTTCCTACTAATTATCGACAATTTGAGTTGCAGGCAATTTCGCACCCGCTCCACACCTTGCAGAGCTCAGGCTGAGCCAGCCGAATTCCCAGCGGCACTGCCTTTTGAACACAAAGTGGCCTGCTGTAAAGCTCTGATCAGGTTTGGTCTACCGCAAGGCCTCGAGCGCGTTTGGCCCGCTCTTTGGCACGTTCTTCAATGGGAATGTCCTCCCTAGGAATGGAAAGTTATCAAGTTGAAACCAGGTTCATATCCCAAATGCTTTGGTGCCGCCACATCTGTACTTGCTTCTTGAAGTATCGCCGTCGTTTTTTGTGTGCACTTGCATTTGCCGGCTGGCTCTTCAAGAGTTTAATATGGCTTTGTTGTTTGCTAGCCTGTCTGGGTTTTGATTCCAGCAGTGCCTCCACGCATCATCGAACAATGGATGAAAGCTGATTCCAAGTTCGAGTCCCAGTGCCGCAGCTTGGCCTGAGGCTCCACAGCCGGAATTCTGCTCGGACTTTGCATCGGGTTTGCTGCAGCTTCCAGTGCGAAGGCACAGCTTTGCTGCGCAAAGCGGTGCTCGTGCATGCGCGTGCCCGTCCGACAGGCCGCTGCCGTTGCAGCCAGGCCTGCAAACTGCTGTGAATTATCCCTGCCTTTTAAAGCTCTTAGGGCACGGCACCATCCTGAAGTTCCCTTCAGAAGTCAATCGCGAGGCCTCACCTTGGGATTCGCCTGGCGACCAAGATGAAGACTTGTTTTTCTATCCCCGTGGGACCCTCGAAACGGTTTGGCTGAGCTATGCCGGGTTCACTGTGGCAGCCCTGCAAAGCGGCAAAGCTAGGACTGGGCCATCCTCATGATGATCTCAGCCTTGCCACTAGCCAGACCCCCAGACCCAAACGTGCCTGCGAGGTGCCAGGTCGGGAAGAACAGGAGAAGTGACTTTTGTCCGCAGGTGGAACTTCGTGGAGGGGTTCCAGTCGGTCTTTGGATGGGATTGGCCGTGCCGCAGGCCCTGCCGCAGGCTAGCCAGAAAGTCGCCTCACAAACCGAACAAGTGCTTGAGGTGATGTTGCTGTGTATTGTGGGCAACATGATTCCAATCCCGCTGATACTGGCAGCGCTCAGGACACTGAGCCGTTGTTCTGTCCCGAAGAAGCCTGACGCACGCAAGGATTGAGCAGATGAAGCAGTTGCTGTCTCCGCTGCTAAAACGCGCAGCGCAGTCGCTTGGCGTGAAAGGAGCTACACCTTTGCGGCGTCTGAGTCGAGTGTTAAGTTCAGGAAGACAGAGCCAATCGGAGCCCATGACCGATGGGTTGGTGTCGCAGCGTGCAGCCCTTAAGTGGGCAAAGTTTCCGGTCTCTACAAGTTTACTCTACACGTCCGCGTGAGGTTCGTCGGTGTCCCTTTGCCTGGGACGGGAGCCTGGACCGGCGCCATGGCCTGGGACCCGGGAGCCACTCCTTGCCTCGTGAAGGGCGAGGAGAGGAATCGCTAGCGGCCATGAGAGGGTTTCAGCATCACAGGTCTCGGTTTTCCCACGCATGTAAAGGGTGAGACCCAGTTGGCCGCTGTGACGGTGGTTCGAGGCAGTTCGAGGAGGTTCGAGGTTCAGACAGACTCGCTTGCAATACAGGCTTGCAGGTTTCGGGCAAAGATGCCACGAATTGCACCCATCCGCCTAGCCGCTCCCCATCCCAGCATCTTGTCGAGGTGGCCTACCTGCTAGGGATGGACCTCTGGGAGGCTTCGCTTGGCTTCACTGTCTACCATGGTCGTTTATGTGAGAAGACCTGAGGCTATCACGTCAGCACGAAACTCAGAGCAGACATGACGCCGTCGAGCGTGCTTTGGACGTCTGTGACGGCATTGTCGAGAGGTCCTAGCTGGAGTCGTCGTGGCTGCTTGCATCATGGCGCCCCCTCCTCGGACCGTCGGAGCGGGGACCGTGTGAGGCCCAGACCAACTGCCGAGATGTGCCGAGTGATGTGCCGAGGTCGCTAACCCTGGCCGGCTGGTTTGGCTGTGCTTTCGTCGTGCTGCCAGCAGTACTTCGGGACGTCTCGAACGATTTCAGCATCCTGCGTGCAGTAAAGCGTGTGTTGGCCAGGTGATGCTTGGAATTGTTGCCTTGGCCAGCAGATGGCTGCAGATGCGGAAGTCGTGATGTCCATGCGACTCTTCGACCTGCAGTGCTTTGTTAAAGTCACCAGTTGGCTAATTCGCGCATTCCTGAATCTCACGCAGCAGCAACAACATGTCTGGCATTCGATTAGCATTGGAGCATGTCGAGCCTTGGTTCAGTGTGCAAAGAGCTCCTGGGCACAGCGACGACACACTGAGTGAAGCCAGACACTGCTCGTCATAAAATGACTGCGCTTGACCCCGTCTATGAGCTGTAGAACGAGCAAACAATGAGCACTTTACCAGAGCATAGCAGTTGTGAAGCCAGGCGAACATCTGCTTTCTCATGAGAGCACCGCCTTGCACGAGGGAAACCTCCCTTGCTCAAGCCAGACAGCGACACGCCAGGACATCATGATCAGAGCAAGCTTAGCCGAAGACGGCTCTCGTCCATCACGCGTGCTTAGCAACAGGTCACGGTCATGCTAGACTCTTCCCAACACCATCCTCAGTGCTACCCAAGGACCTATAGTCTTCAGTGATTTGATCCTCCTACCGTCCTTTTTGGCCATGCGACATGCCGCATCGAAAGCCCGAGCGACTCAGACGCAGAGAACTCGGGGCGCTTCTTGCCTTCTGCTCCGGCCTCGCTCCTCCCACTCGTAGGAGATTGTGAGTGCACAAAACAAGGGCTCCTTGTTAGAAATTTTGGTGCGTGTTTTTGGGTTTTTTTCGGTTTTGGCATGGGGATGCTAGTGGTAAAGCTCTTTCGGATCAAGTGCTGCCGCATTTTTTCGAGGTCAGATGGCGATCACCCTGGCAGATCGAAGCACGAGGCTCCCCGTGGGATCCAAGAGCGGCGGCGAGTCCTGGCATGCCTGGCGGCCAAGGTCCAGGCCGTTGCAGGCACGGGAGAGCTCTGGGAGAGCGAAGTCGGAACGAAGTCGGTCGCACGCAGCAGGCGCCATCTGGCGCTCCTCTGCGTCGTCCCCTGAGCTTCGGCAGTCATATTCGGGATTTCGCCTGAAAGGCACAGCGTCCATCGGCCCAGTGGTTCACGATGGTTCACGCTATAGGACTCGCAGCTTGTCAATCCTCCAGTACTCCGGAAGACTTCACAAGGCTTCTTATTCACCATGTCCAGTTCCAGAATGTTCCAGAGCCTAAGGTGCAGCAAACTGTCAAGGTAAGAAGGCACATGCTGGCAGCAAGCCTTCTAGCGGACCCACTGCCCAGGCATTTGCATGGTGTCTTGGGCAGTCGCCGAACGGCGCTCATGGCTTATGCCGACAAGCCATCTCCCAAGTACTACTGCAGTCTTGGAACTTCACGTTGCAATGTAATGGTCTATAGATGAGGGCCTCTGCGCCGTCGATGCCAACGACGAAGAAGACATTAGGACTGCCATAAGCATCATCAAAGCAGCATCTCTTGAAGCAGGCAATCGTTTGATCGTTTCCCTACTCAAGCTGGGTTAGTCCTGCGACTTCTCGAAGGAAGCACTTCAGTATCAGTTGTCTGAAGGAGAAGTGTCCTGGATTCTAGAAACGGCGAGGCGAAGGTGGACGCGGCTTCTTCGTGTTCTGCTGATAGCTCATCGGTATTGTTTGGGGGGTCATCTCGGGCACGGAGATTGTATGGCAGGCGACCGTGCCATACACCTCGAGAGCCGAGGAGGGTCCGCGTCGCACGTGCCGAAGGGTTCTGGGCGCCGGCTTGTCAGGATCGGCCGGATCGGGCTCGGCTGCCCAGCGCGGGCCAGGCCCCCAGCTTGAGGGGAGGATGAGGCCGTGGCTCTGCAACATGGCATGCGCGTTTGCCCCGAAGCCCGAAGATTGCCGAAGCCCCCCCGAAATTTCTGAGCTGGCTTCAGCAACAATACAGTTTGCGATGGGCCTGGAAGAAGTTTGTTGTACGTCCGCCTTCTGTTAAGGGCACACTTACCAAGTGGCGACAGGAGTCCTGCCGGATTTATCCGACTTCGAATCTGAATCAGCCTCTCGGCCCTTGCGGTGTGAACTCGTTCCCTGAGGCCCTGAGCCACCGGCCTCCCGAGGTCACAGCACCAGCGCTCGATCTGGATCTTGATTTCTGTCCTTCCCTGCTGTTATGCAGGCTTTGCCGAGAGGCACCGGGAGCTGCGCACTCCTGTTGTGGTCGAGGAGTTCTGCAGAGGGATGCAGAGATACAGATACACCGGTACCTGAGAGAACTGTAAGCGCTGCTGCCGCGATCTTTATTCTGGCTGGAAGCCTCCAGGACATCATAGCTGGAGCGCTCGTTGGCGCAGTCACAGGAGCTGTGGCCGGCGCAGGCAGCGGAGCTGCTTTAGGCGGTTCCGGTGGCAACGGCCTTGCCTGGGACTCGGGGGCACTTGGGGCAGGAAGGGACGATGCCTCGCGGCTCTCCCCTCCTTGCCAAGGCCGGGGCGGCTGGAGGTGCGGCCTCGGGAGCCGCCCTGGGCCTTACCAGTGGCGCTGTGGCCGGGGCAGCGCTGACCACCGTGAATCCCGACGAACCGAGCTCAGGGTCGGCGGCGTCGGCGGCGAGGGTCCGTTTCCAAGTGCGCGCATCTGCCGCTAAGGTAGCTGCAGCGGGCGTTGGAGCGGCAGGCCTCCGTGTACACTTTGACGCCTGTCGGGTTCGCATTTCGCACCCGTCGTTTCGAGGCGTAGGGGCAGCTGCAGGTGTAGGTGCAGTTCTTAACCGAGTGCAGTGCTCAGCTAGCTCAGCTTGTGACCACTGGAGACCCAAAGCCGGGTCCAGAGAGTCCTCGATCTCAGGCCCAAGGAGTGCAAGAACCTTACGGCAGGTGGCCAGATGCCAGATTGGTCGGGGCCATAGATCATGTAAAGATTGTAAAGTGTAAAGGTGAAGGTTGCAGGGATCTTGCCGCATGCCGCGAACTTGAGGCCCCACGGTACATGGACGAAGCTCCTCTAGTGCGAGACCGATGGTCGAGACCCTCGGGGGTCCCACAGGCAACCGAGTGCAAAGTGAGCGAGAGAGCAGGGAGGCTTGCCCAATCTGTTGCGGTCTTCTCGGCTGTGGCTCTTCCTTGCGTGTCCGAGTCGAAGTCTTGCAGAGAGCAATCGTGCCTGCTGTGGGCATCGCTAGCTGGTGTGCCTTCACACGGAAACTTCAACACCGAGAAGGACCACCCGTGACTGCACAAACGCTGGCCCACATGCACGCGATAGTCTCTGCTGTCTTCACAGCATGTGGCATGCATCGAGGGCTTCGTCCGGTGCAGCCATGATTGCACTTAGGCACCAGGAGCACATACCATGTTAAACCACAGCCTCAGCACTCCAGGATTATTCGGGAAGGTGCTGAGCAGCTTGCAGCATGCATCAACAAGCCTCATCACAGTGTAGTCTTGCCTACATTACCCTCAGAGAAGCGAAGACATGCGCTGTCTTCGTTCGAGCTTCTCAGCCGAGGGCCGGCCAACCCGCAAATGCACCCATTTCATGAGCACTCGACAGTGTGGATTGCAGGAGGGCGACTAGCTCCCTCGGACAGCTCGGTCTCAGCATCCCTGGCTGAGCCGGTGCTAGTAGAATAGTAGAACTGCTCGAAGCTAAGCACGGCTCCTTTGCCACTGGATTCTCAGTCTCTCGAGATCTCTCGAGTAATAGTTTCGGGAAGCTGCGCTGTCGTCAGGAAGGAACAGCTTTGATGTCGCTTCCTTGAGAGGCTCAAGCTGAGGAGCTACGGCCGGAGGCGCAGGCAAAAGCCAACAGCCAGCGAGACTCTAGCGATGCTGTGCCTTCCACATCTGGAGGATCCACTGTTGTATCAACGAATGTGCACAACAGGCCCCGCCGTCAGCCCCGTCGAATGTCTCTGGAAGCACGCCCCCAAGCGCAGGACTATTGTTCTTCGCCTAATCTCTTCCGCTCATAGGATGTAGTCCTTGCAGGAGCAGCTCCGCGTGAGGCTTCAGAACGTGGCGACAGCCAACGTTGATTCCTGAGCCCATTCGTCAACGCGGTTGCAGTTTTTTCTCATCTTATCATCTGGGCGGGTTCGCTTTTGCGAGCTCTGTGCCTGCACGGGCAAGCAAGGTGCTGTGGTCGAGCCAGAAGAGCACGAAAGCCGTGCAGGCCCCGGCTGAAGAGTGATCAAGCCCGGCACCAGACACAACCACGTGCTTGGGCTCTGCTGCTGCATGTGCGTAACAGTGCATGCTGCTGTGATTCCGGTTGTCGTAGTCACTCCGGTAGTCCCTGGCACTATCCCGGTTTGGTGATTGGATCTGACTGTTGCAGCGCCTGGTATTTCTGCGAAGATTTGCTGAGAGACGTAACCAACCCGCTGCCCAACTCGATGCTGATTCTGATGATTGCTGACGGCATGATGTGCTCCATTCACCTTACATGTCACTGACACGTCAAAAGCCACGTCATCGATAACAAGTCGCACGAGCAGTTTCCTCTTTAAGGAACAGGGGTGCAGGAAGCACAGAGGCAGCTGAGCATGCGTTTACTCTTGAGAGTCTGAGCCTCTCCAAGGCGGACCTGAGCACCCGAGCGATCCTCACCAGGCCTAGTCGCTCGGAACTGCTCAGCCGCAATCTTGCGCATTCTGCAGGAGATGTCTGTCTCCAAGCAGAAGCGCTGGAAAAGAGCCAGCCACGAGCTTAGCACATCTTGGCACTTTGGACAGCTCGTTGCGCCGTGTGCGCGACGCCGGGCGACAAGATCGGCCGCTTTGCGGTGGCGTGCATCACAATTCTCAGCACGTGGCAAGCTGAACCCCATCCCTGTGGCCCGAGCTGGGTGCGCACGAGTAGGTCATGAGATTGTGCAACCGTAGTCGACTGCAGCCAGGCCTGCAGCGAGCGAATGCCATGCTGTCTGCAGAGATCGAAGCCCGAAGCGGAGAGGCACCCCAAAAACCGAGTCGCAGTGATGACAGGGCTGTGTAATGCGTGGGATGCGTGGGTGGGGCCGTGCTCTGAAGGTCGTGGCCAAAGGCCTGGACACCCTTGGAGCACTGCTTTCAAAGCTCCGCCAGCTTCAGGACCCCCGGGTCGGCAATGAATTTAAAAGACCGGCCTGAAGCGAACACAGGCTGCCAGCGAGGTTGCCATCGCGCAGGCAGTCTTCGGGGTCTTTCAGAGAGCCTCCTGCCCTCCTCTTTCTCCCATCTCCTCCTTTCTCCTCTCTGTGAGAGGCTACGGAGCAGACCGTGCAAAGGGCCAGGCCGGAGCCTCAGCAGAGAGCCGCCCGGCTGCCTCGTTCGCGGAGTCGCCGTCGCGTCTTAGGAGCCTCGGCTCGAAGGCACGTGCAGACCGAGACCGCGCAGACGAGGAGAGTTGACTCAAAAGGAGCTTTGAGATGCGACCGTCGGACCGACTTACCCCGGTGCAGTGTCATCGAATGGTGCATTCAATGGGGAAGGGCGGCGTGCCTCGTTTCAAAACCAAGCCGAGCCATGCTTGCCTGCAGGTCAGCTGTGGTTGGCATGCAGATCGAATCATTTTTTGGAGTTGGTTCACCGTTTTCTCTCAGGCTCCAGGACTAAAAGAAGGCAGCACCAGGGTAGCCCTGCCTGTCACAAGAGCAGCCGCAGACTGCAGACCACTTGCGAAGCTGCACAGTATTGCTGGCCAAAGTGGGTACTCACCAGCAGCTGTTGACACTCACTCCTACTTTGTTTAACCTAGCCGCCCCAGGCATGTCCCACTTCAACCAGCTACAGCATGCTACAGCCCTCAAAGTCGCGGAGTGTAGCGAAGAAGTGCATCCATCGTGTTGTTAAAGCCTTGGCCATGCGAGTAATGTCAAGCTTCCGACATTCGTCAGCGATGGTCTTGAAACGAAGCAGCGCGCGGCGTTGACAAGGCGGCATCAAGGCAGCAGATTTCACGATTTGCAATCCTTCAATAATTCCTCTGAGCTCCCGCGCCTTGCATCCGCAGGAGACTTATGGGGCTGGATATAAAGCGAACGGTCGTTTCCGGATGTCAATAATCAATAGATACCGGGATCCCTCTGGCCCGAGATGCACTCATCGATTGCTTCGTTTTCTTCGGATCGTCGACGCGGGTTTCTTTGTGAGAGTCTATCGTATTCGGACTCATACCACCGAAGACACGCCTAGCAGCCTAACATGTTGTTCCACGGCTAGTGCCAGGCTAATCGCCGCTCCAGCGATGGCAGCATGGTTGCCGCTGCCTTCAGCATACCGGGAAGCAGAGTGGCGGCGGGCGGGGCCTTTTCGAGCAACTTGGAAGTCTCAGGCTGGTGGTGGGCGTTGTGATCGCGGTCGGCTTGGTCATGTCTTCAGCATTCAGCTTTTGGCTGGCGTTGAGGCTTGGCATTGCTTGTCTCCTGCGGCCTCTGTCAAGCGGCAGTCGAAGCAATTTCAGGCAACCAGATTCCTTGGAGGAGCTGGGCGCTTGAGCCTAAGGTGAAATCGCAAGTCGGTTTGGCTTCAAACAGGAAAGTCTTGAGGTGAAGCCCACGTATCCAAGAAATGCGTTGCCAGAGGACAAGATCCAGGCCGACAGGGCCCGACGTCGAAGCTTCCACGGCTGGAAATACATCTTCAAAAACGCCTGCAACATGAGGCATACCAGCAGCTGAAGAACAAGTTGCAGGGCGAGTTTGCAAAAGACCTGCCCGAACTGTGGGATGTCTTTGGGATTTCGGTAGCCTCCAATGCTGGTTCACTGCAAGCACTAGCGATCGTAACCTGCCTTCGACCGTGTGCTCTTCTCACCATGCTGGTGGCAACCAGCTGCCCGAGATGTCGGAGAGTTGCACTTTCTTCCAAGATTCCCGCAGACCAGAAACGACAGTACAGTCACCGTCTAGAACAGAATAAGTACCGCTTAGAGACAGCGCGAGAGGCTTTTTCGGGGTCTGCTTGCCCTAACAGCCTTATGCAGGACATGGCTGGAGATCAGTGGGTGTGCAAGCTGCCGCCACATGCAAAAGACTTGCTCAAGTGCCCCATGAGGATTCTGTCTAGGGTGTCGATTTCCCACAGATTCTTGTTCAGGTACAGGCTCATGCAGCGTGCTATTGGAGACATGTCTCTGTTGCAAAAGATTGATGCAGATGTCATACGCCCAGCAGTTGAGCGCTGCATTCTACGGCAAACGATCAGAGGATCAGGACCGTCGTTCACTGAACTTAGGCCCGTGGATATTGGAAGCTCTTTTCCAAAGGCATCATTACGTCCAAGTTTTGGAATTCAGCCACTGGGCGCAGATGCAGAGCCAGATTAGCAGGTTGGTGTCGCATGCTGCGAATCCTTGAGGTGCTGGCCGCCGAACGAGAACTCTCGCAAGAAATCGAGGCTCTCAAACTCGAGGTTCATCTGCTGAAACACACATGTTCCAGGCTTGAGGCACAAGACACGCGACACACATGTTCCAGGCTTGAGGCACAAGACACGCGACATCACGGTACCCCCTGGCCCTGTAGCCCCTTGCAGCTCAGGCATTGGCCATTGAGCCGCTACAGGATCCACAGGGCATCGTGTCGGAAGTGCGCCGGATCAGGTATCGCTTTGAGCAATCTTCAAAGATGCGCGCACTCGCCTCGCCGAGGCTATGCAGCTTGTTGTCAGATACGGCGACAAAATCTGGGAAAAGTTTCCGGAGCCGCCGGAGAATCCTGGAGGCTCGGTCATGGGCATTGTTGATTTTAGGACCTCCGATGACGTCGCTGGAGTGTGCCTGGAGCATGTTGTCTTGCTCGGATCTGTTTCTGTTGTCAAGCTGTTCTCAGTTGTGCATGACTGCATCAGAATTTCTCCTTCCCGACGAAAAGTACTGCGACAGTTAGTTTTCGCGCTAATTGGCTAGGAGTTTGATTTTACAAAGCACGTGATGGTTCAGTCCTGGGCACAGAAGGTGGCCCAACCAACGGAACTGAACTCCGTTACGGACACTTCTATCGCTGCTTCCAGCGTGCTGGTGTTAGAAAGGGTGTGGTAGGGCAGCCACAGCAGCACATCTAGCCAGGGGCTGCCAGGAGGGGTGCAGGTAGCATGAACAAGCTTTAGCGATGGTGCGCCTCAAGCCCCCCCGCTGTACTGCAACATATGGCAGCCATGCAACAACTACTATAGACCACGAAAGTTTGCACCGCAGCACTTCCGAAATGCATTCCCGATCTGTCTGATTCCCTGCTTCCCCTTGCATCCCCGCACCCTTTCTGTCTCTCTCTGGCTCTGCTCAGAGATATTGTCAGGAACTTGGCGCACTCGTTCTGTGGGCATCCTTGGGCCTTGAATCGCAGGAGTTGTCAAAGTTGCCAACGCTTAATCTGGCCGGTTTTTGTCCATCCTGGCTGGTGAGCAGACCATTGCGAGGGGGAGTATGTCTTCAGAGGGGCTCTGCTACTCACGGTAAGATCTGGCAGGTGCTGCGATGGCCGCGGCGGCGAAGGCTGCGAAACCAGGCTCCGAGGAGTCTTTACCCTTACTCGATCACAGGCCGTGGCTGCAGCTGGAGGGATGCCCAGACCTGGAGTTCCGCCTCCTTTCGCGCCTCCACCAGGGCCCCCGCCAGATACTTCGTCTCTTTTCTTGGCGATCAAGTCCTTGTGGGTGATTAGCGAGGCCTCCGCAGCAAGGTGGCTCGACTGATGCCTACAAGTGGCGGCAGGACAGCGTTACATGGAAAATGTGCGAATCCAACAAGCAAGCAGTGGCCAACAGGCATCGAAAGTCGTGCAGGATACCGAGGAGGTTGAGATTTCTGTCCACGTCCCAAGTGATGCGGCGAAGGCAGACATCAAGGTTCGCCGCAGTTTCTCGGGGTGTGTCCGACGGAAGACGGTTGCCACAGCTCTTCCCGTCGAGGTTCAGTTCCAGCCGAAGTCTCTCAAAGCACGCCTCAGCTTTGCATTGTGACAGGTTGATACCATGAATGTAATTTCTTGCCCCCAGCGCAATGCGAGGTCTTGCATTCTGGCACAACGCTGGTTGAGGGGGCTCTTGCGGCACCATGTTGCCCAGAAGGCTGCCGATTCTTTTGGAGTCTTCGCTGCAGGCTGCAGCGCAAACCCTGACATGTCCTGACAGAGGTTGCACGTGGACTTTGAGCAAAGGTGCTCTTGTAGCCCGGACCTCGGCCACGAACGTTAGGGGATGCGAGGGGGTACTTCTAGGACGCCAAGGTGACCTTGGAAAAAGCCAACCCGAAGCCCTGGCCTGGTCTCTTTGCGGCAAAGACCTGAGCTGGCCAGAACGATGCTAGCAGATCTAGCAGCTAGCAGGAGAACATGACGTCCTCTGCTGTGAGATGCAGTGAGTCTGGTTTGTCGCAAGTCATCGTCCTGTGATCTACGCTGTGCTTGCGTATTCGTCCTTTGGCAATGCCACCTTGGCCCAAGCCTGCTGACAAACGGCCTCACTACGCGCGAGCGCAGACAGCCCAGGTCCGAGAGACCGGGAACTTTGAAGGCCGAGTCTATTTGTGCCCGCAGGAAGACCTTGAATCGCTCCCGAAATGGTGGCAGTGACGCAAGCGATTGAGCACGAACCACTCTTCGAGTCGTAGCCTGAGAATCCGAGGACACGACTCGTGTTGCATATGCCGCATGCCTGTTTCCACTCTTGCGAGGTTCAATCCGGCTGCACCGGAGTTCAGTCCGTCGCAGCCAGACTGCCTAGCTTTGCCAATGCTGTGTGCTCACGAAACCTTGCACTCGTTAAAGCCTCTGGCATGCTGCTGGCGACCTTGTCATAGCCTCAAGATCATGTCAGAGAGCAGCAGCAAGAGGTTTCCCGTGGACGGCGACTCGACAGGTTCCATGCTGTGCTTGCCTCGGTGCTATATAACGTGAGCTGTGGTCGCTTCTGCCTAAGCAAGCTATGCGGGCAAGCTACAGGGGGTCTTCCGAGCGGCTGGCGAAGAGGGTCGGATGCAAGAATAATCGTCCGCGAGGAGCTTACTCGGGTGACAGACAAGCTCAAGTACAACCGCGTCCGTATGCACATGTTATACCCAGGCCGTTGCCTCAAGACCGTGGCGAGAAGGAAAGTGCGAGTGGGCAGGCAGGCTTTGACACTGTCGGAGAATGATATGATGTCATCATGTCGATCTGTCGATGAGATCCTGCAAACATTTGTGAACTCAACTGTAGGAGCCAGAGCCGGAATCACGAGCTCTGAGCTGCTCTCCACTGCTTCCGCGCAGGGCCCTTGCTAACGAAGTGCTCCATTTGGCTACATTCCCTGTAGCAAGGCCGTTCGGGCCACCCATCCCAGCGACAGGCAGGCAGAAGGCGCGGCGAATGCCCGAGCGGGAGCTGCGAAAGTGCGAGAAGTGCTTTGTGGCGGAAGGCCCTGTGCGACTGCACCAGCTTCACCTGCCCTCAGCATGGGTGCGCTCCCTATACCCCACATACACGGTAAAATTATGGAAGAGACTGTTGTATACTGTTGTCAAGTCCTCGTCAAACCTGCGCATTTCAGGTGGAAAGCTAGGGCCCTGCCGCCGCGGCAGCGAAGAGGCTCGGCCCATGTACAGGAGATGGCACAGAGGACCAGTAAATTACTGCAGGTCTCCACACTGGTCATAAAAAACTTGGCGTTAGACTTCCGCAAGGACCTGTTTTCGGCATAGCAGCACGAAGGTTCACGATGCATCCGCAAGAGCTAGCATGATGTTTGTGCCAGGCAACCTCACCTGATCTCACCTGCCAGTTTTAGGGCTACAGGCTGTAGCAAGGTGCAGAGGGGACACAAATTTCGCTTGATCCCTAACACTTCAGAGGAGGATGTGGAGCTATTTCTGGAAAGCATGTGCGTGGGAGCTGCCGAGGCAGGCAAAGGGCGACAAGTCTCAGCGTGCCTTCAGCACAAGCGCCTCCGTTGCCTAATCCAAGCTTCGAGGTTGACATGCATGTCGACCCCGCCAGTGGATCCTTTCGAGGTGCGCTTTGCAGATCACGCACACTACATCCGAACGCATTCGTGGTGAGCATATTGCCCACTTTCGGGCGGCTTTCTCCTGCATGTCGGGGCGGGGCGGGGCGGGGCGGGGTGG
>CAJNDV010036104.1:0-12886 GCA_905221635.1 Symbiodinium sp. CCMP2456
CACACTCACACTCACACTCACACTCACTCTCACTCTCACTCTCTCTCTCACTCTCACTCTCACTCTCACTCTCACTCTCACTCTCACTCTCACTCTCACTCTCACTCTCACTCTTACTCTCTCTCTCTCTCTCGACCCTGACTACTGGAAGCAAATTGTGCTCAGCATCATGATTGCTAGACTCATACCCGTCGCGCCATGATCTATGGATGTTTGAGTGTGATAGTTGTGTGCATACATGCAGGCCGCAAAGCCTCAGCGCAGCATCTCAGCCCCGACCCCCACAGCCCTTTCACACCTTGGAATCCACAAACCAGGGACATTAAAGCTCGTCGCCCCCCTAATCAGGAATTCCTAGAGGCCCAGGTACATTCACAATGAGTTTGTAGAATACTAGACCTGCATAGGCCGAACCCAGAACGCCTAAATCGCAACGAACACACATCATATCATATCTTCTCAGACCATCTACATGTAAAGGTATTTGCTTACTTGTTTATTGTTCATGATATACAAATATACTACACGTACTTACTTATTTCTTTATTGACGGATTTAAGCATTTTGCTGAGTTTGTAGATAGATAGACGGATAGATATATGGACAGATAGACAACTGTAGAGGTAGATAGACACATGGATACGTAGGTGGATCGATAGGTCGACGGATAGATAGGTAGATATAGAGATATGTAGAACACTCAGAGCCATCAACTGATATACATATATAACACATGCATGCACGATATATGCAAGCATTTAGGTGGAGTCAAGTAGAGGGTAGAGATACATGTGCGTGTATACATGTACATATGTATATAAATATATACACGCACAGACATATCTGGAATAATTTGCATGCCCACCGGATGCAAGGGGAAAGCATAGCCTGGAAGAGCTGAAGGGCACGAGGCAGGTCGCGACACTCGATGCAGGCATCCAACAAGCAGTTGTAGACCTTGGTTTTGTCGCTGCTTCCGTAGGGTTTGGGGTTTAGGCGTGGCGTTAAGATCCAGGGTGTCGGGTTCTTGATAAGGGTTTACGGGTTTAGGCTTTAGGGTTTCAGTGGGTAAGGGCTTCGGGCCTCATGGGATTCAGATTTAGGGTTTTCTTCTTTGCCAAGGAGTCCGGCACCGTCGTTCTCTACATCGGGCCAAATAAAAAATGGGAACTGCAAAAACTGAAGGCTTTCTGTCCGAACCTCGAAAAATCAAAAGGGGTTCTACAGCATGCGAAGCGACGGGGCAAGGGAAGCGGAACTGTTCAGTTCAAGGCTTAGTCAAGGATTCGCATATCTTCGTGTACTGTTGTCACCCTGTTGCCTTCTGCAGTCTGATATGCTGCAACCGCGATATCCTCGGGCACGGCACCCCCCCCCCCAAATATAAACAACACATAAGCAAATACCCGTACGTAGAGGCTAAAGAGACGAGGGTGGAAGCCCTCTACAAGGTAATCTCCTACTCTTCCTCCCGATCCTGCCAGCTCGGTTTACATAGGAAATTCTGGGAATGCGCTCCACTTTGTGGTTTTCGGGGTATCTGGTTGTTAGGGCTTTGAAAACTCAGGGGTACAAGCACCTTCGGGGCGAAGACCTTGAATGTAGAATAACTCCCCCATAATTTAAAGCCGAAAGTAAGTTGAAAGCTTGAGAGGAGCCCCAAGCCCAAAACCCCAACAGGCAGCTGCGAGAAGAAAAGGTCTCAGGGATCGGCGAAATCCGATCTGTGCACCAGCAACAGCCCTAATAGAGTGGCCTGAATAATTTCAACAGGTATTGGGGGTATATTATTTCTAACAAAGAACCGGCCAAAATGCGGTTGCTAAAGTTTTAAGCCCTAAACCCTAAACCCTATAGTAAGCCGTATAGCAAGTCCCAGCCCCGGAAGGCCTCCAAGCCTCAAGCCCAAAACTCTGAGCCCTCAGCCGCGAGCCCTGCACCACATAAACCCTGAACTCGAAGCCCTATAAGCCGGGTCTACGGTTTTGGGTTTAGGGTTTCTTTTTAAGCGCTTTGGGTTTAGGGTTTAGGGTTTAAGGCCCCGAAAGCCCTAGAAGCCGGGGCTCAAGAACCGTCAATCCGCCGCACTCCTGCGCCAGCAGAGCTTGAAAAGACTCTTACTGTAGGGGCCTCAATAGTTAGGATAGGGTTTTCGGGGGTTCCTTTAAAGGGTTCCTTAAAGGGTTCTATAAGAGGTACAAGTAAGGGTTTTGGGTTTATAATTAGAACAAGGTTTTGGGCTCCTTTATAGTTAACTCATAGTAAGGAACCTGCAGGAGTAATGTTGGTAATTTTTCAGGCTTCTTTGTTAGGCTCCATTCACAGGGCCACTGTAGAGACCCTCCAAGCACAATGCAGGTAGGGACTGAGGGTTTATAGGGCTGAAAAACTTCAAAAAACACGGTGTAGTAATAAGAACGGCTTTAGGCCAGAAGGGGCTTCCATCATTGTGGATCCCGGGCAGAGCGGTAACGATCCGTTCTGGGATTGGGGTTTAGGGTTTAGGGTTTAGTCTTTTGGGTTTCAGGCTTACGGTAGGTATACAGACGTGTGCAGCGCACTTACTGAGGGCTTGGTGGCTTGGGATCTACGGTGTTGGGTCTGAAACATAGGAGCCTGAATATTTAAACAGGGTTTGGGGAAGTATAGTATGGTATATCTCTGAAAAGGGAACCTTAAGGAATAAGGTTGGCTACCACTCATGCTCGGATGTTCTAACCTTCATTTTGGGCGGTTTGGGGCCTCATGTCATGCAGCGGGTCCTTTAACTTTTCGAAGATGTCGAGCGCAGCAGCGAGGTTCCCTTCTTTGCCGTAGTTGCTGATCATGCGCGCCTGCAAACAGCGCCATCTCAGCTTCGAGCCAGCAGGAACTGTCCTTTGAAATTTCGGGCTTGGGGTTTAGGGTTTAGGGTTTAGGGTTTAGGGTTTAGGGTTTAAGGTTTAGGGTTCAAGGGCTTAGGGGCTCAGGGGATCGGGATGCAATTGACAATCTTTGGGTCCTCTGGTCCAGTTCCTTTTCAACGGTTGCACCCTTTATTCCGTTAGCCGCTAGTCTGTTGACAAGGACGTGACACGCCGTCCACAACCAGGAAGTATCCATATGGAATGTGGCTTCTATAGGCTTCCAGACCAACCAACCCCACACGTAAGGTCCGGTTGGCAGTTGAAATCAAGAATGGCAGGATCCATCAGCATCCATCAGCTACATCCTCCGGTTGCTGGTTGCAGCAGACAAGATCGCGAGGCACCTGCCGGCCGGCGTCGTGGCCGGACCCTGTCGCATCAAGCTGCTCCTGAAGCACCCAGAGACTCCAATACCCCTTAATTAAGGAATATACCTTAAATTCTTGTAGGATCCCTAATATGATTTCGGGTATAATTATTCCTTAATTAGGGGGTATTGGAGTCTCTGGGCAAGTTAAAGGTCAGGGCGGTCCAAGCTTCGGGAGCTCCATCTCGTTTAAGAGCCCAACAAATCCTTGACTTACTGCTCCTCGTACTGTCTCGGCTAGTACCACAACCAAGTCTCGTGCTGTCCATCTTATGATAGCTCTGGCTCCTCGGTTAGATGATGCTGACGGTGACACTGGCGATTGCTGGGACGATTCTGACCAGTGGTTAAGATGACATGTTGCTGGGATCTGCATGTCGACCCTCCGGCTCAAGCGCACTGTAGCCAAGACCTTTCACACACAAACGCACTTGTATATGACGCACACACACACACATATACATGTAACATATATATATATATATACACACACACATGCCAAAACTGGCGGACCCAGAAAAGCGTACATGCGGCAAGATTTGGCGCCTGCAACAGCTTGGCCGACTTGCGATTGCCTCGGTTTGTACACGACAACCAAAAAAATCCCTGAACTCCAAGTAGCTCGGCCGTCTATGGCTTACAAACTTACGCGCACTGCTTATGACCACTCGTGTGGGCATCGTGAAGAATAGCCAGTAGCTACTCCAACCACGGAAGGACAGTGTGGCAATGGCCTAGAGCTTGTTGTGATAGGTATAACAGTGGTGCTGAAAAAAGCAGCACAACTGACACACAAACCACAACGAAAATCATGCCTCCAACCCCAAACACATACGCGAAACTCAACGATTCCCATGCCTAGGCATGCTGAGCCGTGCAAGGTTCAAGATCGTCAAGCACGCAGGCCCGGAAACAAAAGCCACACTTTGAAAAAACAAGTGGAATCTGCAGAAAATCAACTCCACAATCTAAGCCTCAAGCCTCAAGCCTACTTTCAAAAGACCTAATCATAACCTGAACCGAAGCCTCCAAATCCCACAGCCCTGCAACCCTCAAATACCGGCACCCTAAAACACACAAACCTCAAACAACCCAACAGTCCTAGACTAGACCCTGAAACTGGATGTACGAGCCCACGGGGCTCGCAGCAGAGCACTGCGCTGCGAGCGCCTCCAACGTGGAGCGTGCCAGGGTCGTTCCTTCCAAGCTCCGACATATACATCTACACATATGCATAATTATATATATACACACACACATATATATATATATATATATACACAATGTGTGTATATATGTATGTGTGTGTGTGTGTGTCTAGTTGTACGTAAATATTTAACATGGGGTATATATATATACACATAGATAGTATGTACACATATATATATATGTATATATATATATATATATACATACCGTTATATATATATATATATATATGTATGCATAGAAAAGTGTGTGTGTGTGTGTCTAACAACAAGCCGTTTGGTTTAAGGCCTTCGGCTTCCGGAGTTCTCGACAGGCGCGCAACACCACCGGGACATGGTGGAAATGGGATCAGACCCAAAAAACACGACATGTCTGAGCCGGCATGAAGAAAAGCCTGAACTGTTTAACACCGTCTTCCCTAAACCCTAAACCCTAAACCCTAAACCCTAAACCCTAAACCGTAATCCTGCAGGCCCTGGACCCTCTTTGGCCAAACCCTAAACCCAAAACCCCTAAACCCAGGCCCTAAATCCTAAAACCCCAAACCGCCTAAACGCCAACACCCTTAATAATCCTTAATCAGCCACCCTAAACTCATAAATCCTACAACCCTGATTCCTAAACCAAGCCCTCAACCCTAAACCCCACAACCTGCACTCCGAAACCCTAAACCCCTAAAGCCCTCAACCCTTAATGTAGGGGCCTTAATAACAAAACGAATAGGGTTTTGGGGGGTCCTTTATGGTATAATTATAAGAAGGACCTCGCCCAAAATAATATAGGTAATGACTCAGGCTTCTCTATTACGGGCCCCAACCTTAATCCTAAACCCTAAACCCTAAACCCTAGACCCTAGACCCTAAACCCTAGACCCTAAACCCTAAACCCGAAACCCTAGACCCTAAATCCTAAACCCTAAACCTTAAAACCCCCTTGGGCCTGACTGAGCCAGGATCTCCTGGAGCAGGGCGTGCATGGCCTCCTGGTCGTTGGAGTGACCTCGAACCTTGGGATCGGATGCAACAGATTACTAACATTATTGGGGTTTAGGGGTTTAGGAGTTTAGGGTTTAGGGTTTAGGGTTTAGGGGTTTAGGGTTTAGGGTTTAGGGGTTTAAGGCTTTACAAGTGGGATCGGATGTAACATATTACTAACATTACCAGGGCTCCTTAGTAATATTACTCTAAGGTTATGGTTTAAGGTTGAGGGTTTGTTTAGGGTTTAGGGTTCTTGGAGGTTCATGGGTAGTTATAAGTGGGGTTATAAGCAGGGTAACTATAGTTACAACCCATATTAGGGGGCTTATAACCCACTTGTAACTACCCATGAACCTCCAAGTAGTAACATTATTAGGGCTCCTTAGTAATATTACTATAAGGGCTTATTAGGAGTAGTATTAGGATGTAACATAGTCGTAAACCTTACCCTCAAAGGACTCATATTTTAAGGCTTTTTTGGGCCCAAAGACCCTATTTTATAGGGCTTCTGTGCTGTTTTGATGCTAAGGGTAATATTCTTAGGGCTCCTCCTTTGTAATATTACCTTACGGGTCTTTTACGAATACTCTTAGGGTGTATTCGGGTCCAATATAAGAAGTCATACTCATAATATCCCCAGCTAGAAGCGACCAGTGGCTTCAGAGCTCAAGGCTTGGGGCAAAGGGGCCTTGAAAGCAAACACGCTAGGCACTTATAAGACCCCCATAGCCCCTGCATATCTTCAACCCTGTTTAATTGGATTTTGGGTTCAGGGGTTTAAGGTTCAGGGTTTAGGGTTCAGGGTTTAGGGTTCTGGGTTTAGGGTTCTGGGTTTAGGGTTTAGGGGTTTAATTAGACTGTCGGTTACCCTAAACCCTAAACACTAAACTCTGAACCCGAAAAGCATCCACGCAAGGCGCCCGCAACTTAGCTCGAGTTCGTGGTACCCACTAGCATACGACGGCATCTGCAAAAATCCGCAGGTTTTATGGATGATTCATGTACGGGCCTTAATCCATTTTAGTATAAGTAAAATAAGGAGCCCTAAGGATTTTTGAGCCCTGAACCCGAAAGCCTACAACAGGCTAAACGCCTGAATCGCCTAGGGACCAAGAGCACCAGCAGCTTCTCCGTCTTGTGGATCGACGCCACACCTAGATGGGTCGGTTTTTTTTAACTAGGGTCCCTTGCAGGATCCCTTTTGTTAAGGGCGCCGTTCTAGTTTGGGGACTTAAAATGGGACTTGAATTTCGAGAACTACCCAGATAGCTCTAGTCTGGGGTTGAGGGGTTGGGGTGTGGCTCTTACGTAAGGGGTTAAACTATTCGCCGTTTGCGGTTTATGGGCTTGGGGTTGAAAACGGGTTTGGGGTTTGGGATTTAGGGCTTCGGGCCTAGGGTTTGGGGCTGAAATTATGAGGCCGCTTCGGGTTGGAGCTTAGGGGTTTAGGAGCTTTGTAATATAGGGGCCTTATAACAACTAGGATAGGGATTTGGAGTCCATTATATTATAGGTATATGAAGGAACCCCCAAAATAGTATTGGTAATTGTTAGGCCCCTACAGTATGTAAGGGTTGTTCTGGGCCCGCGTTTAGCAACAAATCAACACAACTACACTACACAGAGGAAAGCGTGCAAATACATTCAGCCGCGTCGGCACACAAGTGCTACCTATTGTCCTAGTGCTACACATATGGTATATTTAGTTTGCCATCACTGTGAGACCTGTCCGACTGCTGCACAATACTATCCACTCGTCAGTGCAATCACTGCTGTTATTATTGTTACCATTCTTACTATTATTCTTCTTAGTAGGACTGACATTCTTCTTCTCATCCTTATGCTTGTGTGGCTGCTCTTGCTTGTGCACATGCACTTCGGTCGGATGTCGGTACGCCACTACGCCTGCACGGAAACAGGGCAGTGTCATGGATCGAACCCATAGAGAACTGAGGGTTTAGGGTTGGGTTTGGGGTTTAGGTGTTTAGGGTTTAGGGTTCACGGGTTACGGGTTTAGGGTTTAGAATGTATGCCGGTTCCCCAAGTCGGGGGGCAAACGAACCTCGATTCGACAAATACAGGACAAGGACGGCACTTAGACTTTGCAACATACAATACAGCGAAATGCAGCACCAGAGTGGCAATTTGAAAAATGAAACATGACACCACAACGGGTCGTTCATGCACACCAATGATTCCAATCCGCCTGAAGCCCAGAAGCTAGGTCGTATGGTACGTAAAGCCGGGGGCTTAGCACGTACAACCCTACATATACAGCGCAATGAGCCCCTAGGTCCGTGGTAGAGGGTGTGCAACAGAGCGCAAAAATTTGAAGCCTTAAAAGCATCTCTCGCATCCAGACCCAAAAGAACACGTCATTCAAAAACCACGAAGCCTTAGCTCCAAAACAACCCGAGCCTAGAGCTGCTGATGCTCATGCAGCAGGCTGAAGCCTTTACGGCTGAAGCCCCAAAAGACCTAAACATAGCTTGGGGACTTAGGGTTTCGGGTCAGTATGCAAAACTACGGGCACGGAGCCGACATGCCCAAAATGTCTACAGCTGCCCTCCGTGCCTGCAAGATGGAAGAGCTGTCGGCAAGCCTGACATCTGCCATGTTTCGCGGCTCGCTTGATTCCATAATGGTTTCCCTAAGGGTTACCAATAGGGTTGCTGTAGGAGCCCTTATGAGTTACCACATGGGTCACTAGGAGGGAGCTGCAAGGATCAGAACGAAAAGGACCTCGCTGCAACACTTGCACTTCCAGCCATCTCTTGCATACAGTGATATAGGCATACATGTGTATGTCTACACATGTGTGTATATATGTATATGTATATATATGTATATATGTATTTATTGTGCGGAGAGACCGAGAGAAAGATTGAGAGGGGGAGAGCGAAGGGGAGAGGGAGAGAGAGAGAGAGAGAGAGAGAGATGGAGACAGAGAGACGACGAGAGAGGACTGGCCTATGGGCTCGCAGATCGGTGTGGCGAGAGAGGAGAGAGAGAGAGAGAGAGAGAGAGAGAGAGACAGACAGACAGACAGACACAGAGCGAGCGAGCGAGCGAACGAGCGAGGGAGGGAGGGAGCGAGGGAGGGAGGGAGGGAGGGGGGAGGGAGGGACATGCAGATAGAAATAAACAAACACAGAGACAGACAGAAACAAAGAGACAGACACAAAGACGGGGCAAGACTGTACATTGGAATGCCTGGAATGAGTGAAGATAGCCCCTGAGACAACCCGCATGTAATCATAGCTGGATGTCCACACTTTACAGAATTCCGATGACATCGCAGGCACTCCTACATCTCTCTTTCGGGTAGGCACTTGGGGTGTTGAGGTGTTAGGTTTAGGGTCCAGGTTCTTGAGTTTAGGGCTTTGGCATAGAAAGAACGAAATCAGGGATCTACATTCGTACTCATAAATAGTACTACAACTTATGCGAATATTAACCGTGCAATGAATACAAACCCCGGCATAAACCCTGAACCTAAAATTGTTGCTGCAAGCTGGGCCTGGATACTGCGCCAACGGGAAGCCTCCGCAGCAGCAGCCTCGAAGACGCGCCTAGAGTCACCAAGGCCATTTGGGCACAAAGGCTTGGGGGCATAGCGCTTACGGGTCTAGGATTTTGGGGATAAGGGTTTAGGTTGTAATTGCTGGGGTTCAAATGTGCCGCTGCATCGTTTTGACCCGTTTGTGTTTAGCTTTGTGGTTTAAGGATTCGCGGACTTTAGGCTTGGGATGGTTTGGGGTTTCATAGTTCCGCAAGATCTGCAAACTCTGGATTCTGGGTTAAAGGAGTCGTTGTGCAGAAGGCATTCGATGGTTCTAGTTAGGTCTTGTTGGGTTTTCCAGGGTATGGCAGAGGGCCAACGTAAGCAGAAAAGGGTCGGGGACCTATGTTTATGAAAACTACATACATACATGTCTATATCTATGTCTATATCTATGTGTGCACATCGTGTGCAAGGGATAATGTTATACCGGAACCCAGACGAGCAGTCCCCCAAGGGTACCTGTGCTTACGATAGAACAGAAACCTCGGAGGCGTCAACAGGTGGGATGAAGGTAGGTGGGATTGGGGATGCCTTATATAAGGACTCTTATTTTGGAACATCTCAGCTACCTTCATCCCACCTGCTGAGGCCTCTGGAAACCACAAGTTGGCAAAATCCGACATTTGAGGAGCGTTGAGGCAGCTGAGCATTCAAATAAAAACAAAGGGCTGAAATGGACCCGCCCATGGACTACAGTTCGATAGACGCTCGGCCCGTGAGCCACTCTCAGAAATGATTTCCCTCCAACTTTGGGGCAGGGTTTCGGGTGACCCAGCTGAGATGCACATCGAAGAAAGCAGACAGGTCCATAAACTTGTGCATGAGGTTCCTGAGATATCCCGCTTCGGGCTCAGGGTTAGAAATGCTCCGGGTATCCCCGATTTGGAGCATCCATCTATCCATCGATCCATCTACCCATCGAACCGTCTATCTAGTCATCGACCTACCTACCGATCTACCCACCTATCTGTATATATTTCTATCTACCGCCTTATCAATCTGTCTGTCTGTGCATCTATCCGCCTACCGATGATTGTCTATCTATCTATTCATCCATTAGTTTGTCAATGCATCTGTCTGTGTGTCTTCGGCCTTATCTAATTGTCTGTCCATCTATGTATCCATCTACCTGCCTACCTGCCTACCTGCCTACCTGCCTACCCACCTACCTACCTATCGATCTATCCATCCATCCTTATCAATCTGTCTGCCTGTGTGTCTACCTACCAATGCAACTACCCACTGTCTATGTACCCATCTATATCTCTGTCGGTCTGCTGTCAATTTGTCCATTGATCTATCGTTCGTTCTACCGATCTTTCTATCTTTCTCTCTGCGTATCATATCAGCTTGTGATCCTTCTGATTTCTACGTAGTTTTGTATGCTTCTATATGATTCCGTTTACCTGCTTGTCTATCGGCCTATCCAGCCATATAACTATCGATCTGTCTGTCTCCATCCATCCATCCACCCACCCACCCACCCACCCACCGACCCACCCACCCACCCACCCACCCACGCACCCACCCAACCATCTAGCCATCCATGCACCCATCTACATTTCTATCTAGCTATCTATCCATCTCTATTTACTTTTCTGCTGATCCGTGCAGCACATTGTTTAGAATTGTAACATATATATGCGATATCTTACTTAGACGTATATGTACCTGCCTGCCTGCCTGCCTGCCGGCCTATGCACATACATGCATACAAACGAGTATATGTAAATACTGTAAACATGCGCATAACGCTTCCCAGGGTCTCGCACAAGTCCGACGACCTGGCCAATGTCAAAAGAACCTCCGAAGAATGAGTCACTTGCTGAAGGGGCTTATGGGGAGAATTACAGCGGACTTCGGGTGGTAGGTAAGCAAAAAAAACTCGTCGGATTTCTTTCGGTTTGGCTAAGGTTTAGGGCTGTGCACTGAAACAAATTAGGTGTGATTGTGTGTCACTGTGGAGCCCTATGGCTTCACCTTGCCACCCCATGCAGCACGAAACCCCAAGTTCCCAAGTGGACATGCAGGGACTAGCTTTAGCACGTGGGATTGTTTGCAAACTGGTTCCTTTGACGTGTCCGCTTCTACATGTACTTTAAAGGGAACCCTGATGTTGAAATATCGCCACACGTTCATCGCAGAACCTCGGGTTGGGGAGCCGTCCGAGAACCACGAGGCCAACAAACAAGTTGGCCAACCCCAAATCCCCCGAAGCCTTCGTTGCCACCGACTGGGGCAAAGAAGCCTTGGCTGGTGCCTGCAACAAACAGCAGACAGTGGGAGCGCTCAGCGAAAAGTGCTAACCGTGTACAGTCCAATTTTCACCTTAAAAAAACACAAACTCGCCATCGGCTGGGGTTTGTTACACGGTTTCACCACGACTTTTTGGAACCCCGAGTGCACCGAAGGTCAGTGCTCAGGCAATGCTGGTTCCGGTATGTTGTTTTAGGTTTATTGTTTGGCAGACCCTAAGCTTGCCTGAGGCTATTACAAGACATGCTGCATGCATTTATTACGATTTGGCAAACTCCAAGTACAAGCCCGTATCCCGGCAAACGATCCTTCAGGCTGAAGCTCCTCGGCATACTGCGGTTGCAATGAACTCTAAACCACGCAGCCAATCAACGACTTCCGCCGACACCACGGCGCAACCTCAAATCGAAATTCCATACTGAACCTTTTATGCAGAACTCGTAAAAGCATGTAAAAGCAACTCTCGAAGTAACAAGAAATGCTCTTGAGAACTCCCGGGATGTAACCGCGGTTACAGTACAGTGCGACCATTAGAAATATTGGTATGCGTATCTTTCGTAACGTCATTATGAAAGCCAGCTTTGTTTGTCTTGTTTTGACGGGCCTCCAGGGCTGCCAGCGCCGACAGCGCTTGCGGGGCGTCACCGTCTGGGAAATGAAAGGATTAGGAAAGAGGGGTCTTATATGGACGATGTTTGCAAAGTTACATGTCTATGTCTTCTCGTGAACTCGGGTGTGAACGCTCTGTTACACTCTGGTGCTGGAGCACATGCCCGGTCAACGGCCACGGAAATCGATAACCGGATGTAAGGTGGTAGTTGGACCAAAGCTGGGACAAAGCCACCGTGCAGCCTCCAGTTAGTTGCCGGTTGGCCCAGAACATTTTCCTACAAGAACTTCGCTTGGGCATCATCGGCATCATTGTTAAACGCGGAGCACGGCCACTTCCTGAACTTCACGGCAGCGGCACACCGGATGCATCGGCGTGGTGGATACTGCGCATGGTACTTTACTTCCTTCATCCCATGATCGATGGGTCAATTTCCGCGTGCAGCAACTATGGGGATGAACAATGGCGCATGACGCCGGTGTTTATACAGCTCTTCGCCTGTGAGGGCGTTTCACGGTGCTGGCGCTTGGACTGCTAGTTCCTTATACTGCTTTGGGGTCTACGCTGGCATGACCTCTGTCGCCAATATACCTTCTGGCTTGCCTGTTTGTCGAATCAAAGGTCAAGGTGTACAGCGATGTACATTGTCGAACTCAGACACACACACACACACAGGGACACACATGCACATGGAGTACTGCCAGTGTTCGATGATTCGAGCAAAGCATCTGGGATTCATTTGAGCTTGCAAGTGGAAACAACAATTCGAGGATGCAAGGTCAAGGAAGCAGTCTGCACCTGGGAACACGGTGCATGCAGCAAGCTTTCCACTGTGATGTATCGCATGCATATATCTCTAGAATCATGCTCGTAGTTTAGTATACCTAACTGCCTATATGACTCGCTTTCTGTCATTCGGGCTAACTATCTGTTGCGAGATCTGTCAGCATGGTAACTCGAACTATACGGTTGCATGCGCACACACACACACACGCA